>RJWT010028847.1:0-15113 GCA_004365215.1 Cuniculus paca | reverse complement strand
AAAAAAAAAAGAAAAGAAATAATTCAATGTGGAAAGTAAAAAGCACATTTTAAACTTAAATATAGGATGCCTCTTACAAAACTGTAAGATCTGCTTACTTGTATTAGGAATGTTTGAGTCCCCCTCTTTATGACAAAAATAATATAATTAAAATTCCAAAATAAGTGGAAAATAATCCAATTTGAATGTATACATGTAACATGTAAGTTAGAAGAGCATTTTCCTAGTTGAGTGGGATGGCACATGCCCATAATCCCAGTATTCAGGAGGCTGAAGCAGGAGGATCACTGTGAGTTTGAGGCAAATTAGGCTAAAAAGTAATTTAAGGCCATCCTGAAATATATAGTAAGACCCTGTTTCAACCCCTCAACACCCAAAATAGCATTTCCCTTTCTCCAAATAGTTCTATTTCACTAATTCATAACAAAGATACTCCCATTCCTAAACATATAACCTACCAGTAACCTTTTATATATTTTTTACTAAGCTAATGAATTATAATTGTCATATTTTTAACCTCAAAAGCAATTAACACGATTTGTTTATTCACCTGTACAGTTATTGATTTGAGAGGCTCTGTAAGTATCCACATAATTATCTTACCTGCACATAGAAAGTTCGAGATGTTGTTACAATTTCAAACAGGTTGTCCCTCATCATTATGTCACTGTTATGAAAAAATAATTATCCAATTATACTTAAATAGCAGTAGTTTGATAGTTTTTCTTTTACTTGTTTACTCAGTGTCAAGTATATGTCAATGAATAAATGTTAGAGGTAAAATACTGAATTAATTTAATACAACTTATCATTTTTCACATTTTGTTTTTTATATTAAATTGTATAAATTTTATATAGTTAAATTTTAGAAAAAGTTCACAAAGCAACTTTTTTCTTTTTTTTCTTTCAAATTCAGTTTATTTCAAGAAGAAAAGAAGAAGAAAGAGGAGGAGGAGGTGGAGAAGGAGGAGGAGGAAAAAACAAAATTTCAAAACATGTCAATTAGGGGGCAACAATGGTACATATATTGCACACGGACATCCCCAAATCATTCACCCAGAGCACAAGACATCTGCTTGTAATTCACAAAGCAACTTTAAAGTTCAAAGTTGCTAACTTTGCCAGTTTGCTCAAAGGATGAAGGCACAGCTAATTCATTTTTTTGTAGGGTCTTATCTTTCAAAATACTAACAATTAAGGGCTGGGGATTTAGCTCAGTGGCATAAACGCCTGCCCGGCAAGCACAAAGGTCGTGAATTCAATCCCCGGCGCCAACAACAAAAGATTTAACAATCAAACAATTTATCAAATCGGATGGTACAAGTTGTTCATATTGAATTTTTTTCTTTTCATTAATAAGCTTTTTATGAATTTTTACTTTTCAAATAAACAAATTATTTTATACTTTGAAGATTTCAAAAATTCTAGGATATCCCAACTCTAATGAGTTAAAAATTACATTAGAATTAATATAGGAAAATATAATCTGTAAACATCTTAATGAAACTAAGATATTGTTCTGTATTAATAAATGGTGCTAGTATCAAGCCAACAAGTTCCTTACCTTTGCTTACATTCTTGGACTTTATGAACTTCTTTAAGTGGTATAACACGGAGAGGTTCCTTTTCCTGGCAAAGAAGCAAACAAACAGATGTAGGACATTTATTCTTAAGATCCTTTTAAGGGTTAGCTTTCTTATTTGTAGGCCAATGGAAAAATTATACTTCTCTCTTGAAGCACATCCAAGCCATAAGTCTACTTTCTTAAACCACAGATCATCAGAATATATCAATTCAATATCTGTATACACACTGTTGTTTCAATTAAGATTTCTAACCTTGATGATAGCGTAGCATTTTATTTTATTTTTTTGTGGCACCGGGGATTGAACTCATGACCTCGCACTTGCCAGGCAGGTGCTTATGCCACTGAGCTAAATTCCCGGCCCCTAGTGTAGCTTTTTTTTTTTTTTTTTTTTTTTTTTTTTTTTTTTTGCAGCACCGGGGATTGAACTCACGACCTTGCGCTTGCTGGGCAGGCGCTTAGACCGCTGAGCTAGATCCCCAGCCCTAGTGTAGCATTTTAAAAGGTCATCTTTTCAGAAAAGAGAGCTATATTACTTGAATATATTAACTATGAATAAAACTGGGATTTCTATATTTTAAAAAAAGTCATTAACCATCAGACTTGATCCCTGTGTACCAGAAAGTATACTGCTTCTGCTTCTGGAATATCATTTTGATATACTTAAAGTGATCAAAATATACAGTGAATGTTTAAAAAATTTTTTAATTACTACAACAAAAGACATTGCTACCAATTCCCCCTAAAATATCCTCCCTTGCTTTTTAACACTTACTACATGGTTATTGCACTTTCTGAAGCAGTTCTCGAAGTCTTCTTTCATGTCTTTACAAAAATATTATGATGCTGGGTAGCATCCAGCAGAAGGTCTGGCTTGCAAAAAATATTATAGTTTATCCTCATCCACCTTATTCCCTAGATCACCATATGACTTCTGACTCTTCCACAAAGTCAAAATGACCATGAAAGGTAAGTGCTTTCAATCAATTCAGGACCCTGAAGCAGCCACAACAGTGCAACTAAAGACACCCAGGGAAGAAAACTTACAGAAGTGCTTCAGCAAGTGGCAAGAACAACAGGATAGGTGTGTCGAGGGAGTAATGGCATATAGCTTGACTTAAATATACCACTTTACCAGTATCACTTTAATTTGAAGTACCATTTATTGCACATTTACTAACTGTTGGTAAATGTCCTGCTTTTTAAAAGAGTTATCTTAAACTTTCTACAACCCTACAATACATATACTATTATTCACCAAAAGAAACTGAGGCTTAGACATACTAACTACTTCAAACCAAGGTAATAAAACTAAATATAAGACATAACTGGTTCCTAATGGTAAAATATTATACATTTCATTAAATATTGTATTCTGAATTTTACTTAATATGTTACCATTAGATTAAGACATAACATTATTTTATGTAGCAATAAGAAAAAAATTAAACCACAGAAGAACACTTTCTCTTAATCAAATTATGTGATTTACAAAATTGTTGACAGAAATCATACAAAGAATGTCTACATACTTTGTACCCTCTTTTCTAAGATGTTAATATTTTACATTTGTTTTTAAATGAGTAATATGAATATACGGGTATATATATATTTTATTGAAAATGTTTTAAGGCAAGATATAAATGAAACTTTACTACTAAATATTTCAGTGTATATTTTGTTTTAAAAATACGTTATTAGTAAATGTTTGCAGTGCATAACGATTATGTCCATTGTGGGAAGTTGATATATATATAAATAACACATCTTAATTTTTTTTCCCCCTTCCCTTCTATTCCTGGTTCTTAAAATTTTTTTTTCATTTTGTCAGCATCAAATTTGTCTATTTTATAAGTCTTTATGAAGTTAATTACCATAAGCACAGATTAACAGGCCAAAGAACACATAAAACACATAAAACGATTCCATTAAATCAAAGTATACTTTTACATACATTGGGCATGCTGGATTACAATAACTTTTCTCTCTCTTTTTTCTATTGTCTTTTATTTGTACTTTATCTACATATTGGGTTTCTCATATAAGAGAAACCATGTAATATTTAAGCCTGTGTGTTTGACTTTCTTCACATAACATTACTGTCTCTTTTCTATTGTCTTTTATTTGTACTTTATCTACATATTGGGTTTCTCATATAAGAGAAACCATGTAATATTTAAGCCTGTGTGTTTGACTTTCTTCACATAACATTACTGTCTCAAGGTGCATCCTTTTTCCTACAATTGACTCAAGTTTATCCTTTTTATGGCAGAGTATCAGTGTATGTTTTCTAAAACATGGACATACTCTTATATAATCATGGTACAATTATGGAAACCAAAAAACTCAGCACTGATACAATACTATTATGTAATCCACAGACCATATTGACTTCATTAATTGCTCCACAAGTATCCCTTATAGAAAAAGTAAAACAATCTATTTTCTGTCAGCTTGCAATCTAGGATCATATCTTATAATCAGCTATCATCTCCCATGGTCTCCTTTACTATGGAATAGTTCTTTAGTCTTTCTCTTTCATAATCTTTAAAGAGTTTAAAAAAGTCTGGGCCAGTTATTTTGTAGAATGTCTCCCAACCTGCATTTGCTGGATGTTTATTCAAGCTAATGTCCAGTTTACACATTTTTGAAGGAAACCACACCATGTGGAACATACGACAGTATGTTCTTCTTAGGACATCATTATTACGTTGCACACAACAAGGGTTTGATCCATTACTAGTGTTATCCTGGTATCTTGCTTAAGGTTACTGTTTTTCCTTTTGTCACTGTTAAGTACCTTGTGAGGAGATACTTGGAAGCTGTGTTGTCCAACATAATTTTGCACATTAGTCTTATCAAACATTGAAAGAGTCTTGCCTGAAAGCACTACTGATGTAGCAGCTGAGGTACTTCCTTGTTTTCCAGCATGACTAGATTTTCTGGGCTCAGCTTGTACTTTACCCATCCCAGCTTTGAAATCAGTTATTTCTCCAAGTCCTACTTCCTTTTGTTTACATAATGACATTTATAGATGCTTTTGGAGAAAAGGATCATCACTTCACTCAGCCAGTCTTCTCATGAAGATGAAAAGAACTGTCACTAGTTCAATTTGCATTTCTCTATTCATGAGTGATGCTGAATATCATTTTTATGGACCAACTGCTTTTTAAATCAACTGTCTATTCATGTTTTCATTTTTACCTGATACAGTCCCTTTGATTTTTCCTATTTCTCTTTTTTATTGTTTTTTTGTTTTGTTTTTTAGTCAGGGTCTCATTTTGTAGTTCAGGCTGTCCTTGAACTGACTTTGTAGTGCAGACAGGCCTTAAAATTTCCTGAGCCTCAGGAGTGCTGGGATTACACACGTGCACCACCATATCTAGTGCTTTTTAAACTTTTGAAACAATCATGAATTTACAGCAAGGTTGATAATACAGCACAAAAAATTGATTTTCCTGAGCAATTTTAAGGTGAGTTGTTGCCCTGGCCTACACTATTCCTGAACACCTTTGTGTATTTCCTATAACAATGTCCTCTCACATAATTACATTATAACTTCCAAAGTCAGGAAACTTCCCCAAATGTCTTCTATTAGGAGGAAAATATTCAGTTCAGAATCACAAATTAGGCTGGAGATTTAGCTGAGCGGCTCAAGCCCTTGCCTGGTAAGCGCGAGGTTGTGAGTTTGATCCTCAGTACCCAAAAAAATAAATAAATAAATAAATCAGAATTACCAATTAGACCCGCTTATGATCTGTTTCTCCTTTACTATGCAGAAATTCTGAATTCTTTTCTTGGCTTTCAAATCTTGACTCTCTGAAAGACTATAAGGAGTTACTTTATAGAACATTCCTCATTTGGGTGTGTCTGATGTTCCATGATTAGATTCAGATTATGCACCTTTAGCAGGAATCTCAGCAGTGATGCTATATTTTTCTCACACTATCCTGTTAGGTGGGGATTTCAATCTTGTCATCACTGATAAGGTTCATCTGAATTATTTGACTGCCTGACTGAAGAAGTAGCTGCCAGGCTTCTTGACTCCAAAGCTATTCTTTTTCTTTTGTGCTTAATATCTATTTTGTAGGTAGGTATTTTTCAACTACATAAATATCTCATTCTTCAGTAGACAGACATACACTCACTCATCATGCAATCATTTGTTTATATCTGTATGGACTCAGATTCCTACTTTATTCAGTGGCTATAATATCATTACCATCATTTTTAATTTTGATACTTGGATGCTCTCACATGTGCCAAATTTGGCTAGAAAAAATGTTTTCAAAGTGGCTTTTAGGCCTTTTTGCCTGTCTCTATCATCCCTGAGTATGTCCTTGCTTTCTGACACAAGACATTCCAGGCTCATTGTACATTTATTTCTCTTGTCCCAGCTCTGGAATCTGCCATATGTTGGTGAAGTTCAGGTTTCTTTCAGTGGAAAATGGCAGTTTTCTCAGGGCACAAGTATATGTACATCTACCTGTGTATATTAAGTACATCAATAATATCAAATTCCAATTGTCATGGTGATTATCCAAAACATTCCCCTAAAATCTCATTGTGTTGAAGACCTGGTAGCAGCTCTCGTTTTTTTCTCAAATGATTGGACCATAAGGCTTGTAACTTTATTAGTGGATTGATCCAGGGATCAGATCATAATTTGATAGCATTATTGGGAAGTGCTAGAAATAGAAGGTGGGGCCTAGCTGAAGTGAGTGACCTTGGGAGGGCTATACCTAGTTCCCAGTCCCTTTGTCTGTGGCTCTTTCACCCTGTCTGCCTCCTGGCTGCAAGAAGGCGAGCAGCTCTGATCTTCCATTCCCTTCTACCATGATGCTTCTGACTCACCACAGGCCTAAAAGCAATGGAGCCAAACAACCATGGAGCCAAATCTCTGGAACTATGGATCAAAAATAAACCTTTCTTCCTTTAAATTGTTTAGTTCAGATACTGACATAAAGCTAAGTAACACACCAATCTAATACCAAAACTTCTTCTTTTTCCTCATTCTTCTTTGACAGCAGGAAACTTGGCTTCAAGTACCCTTAATATACAGTATTTTCTTATTTTATCAATATGCATGTATGCAAACATTCTCCATCTCTGCCATCAATCTCCTCCCCATGAGCATGCCTTCTTTTTCCTATTCCACGCTGAGCTAACCTGCTCACTCTGCAAGGGTTTTGCCTAAGCTACACTGGTTATTCCTACCCCTCTGCCCTGGCAAAACCTCTTGGAAGAGTTGAAACCTGAGATGAATCTTAAACATTCTTTTCCCTATTTTCTAGTGCTACACATTACAATATAGTAACTATTAGCTATGTGTTTATGTAAATTTAACTTAATGAACATGAAATAAAATCAGTTTTAGTTTTAGAAATGAAATAAAGTGAGTTTCCCTGTTATGTTAACCACATTTTCAACACTCAAAAGCAACATGTAGGTAGCAGACTGGACAGTATAGATATGGAACATTTATACCCAGGCAGGAAGTTCTATTAAAGAGTGCTGCTGTGGTGCCTTCATTTAAATAAAGTATATGGCTTCTCTCTCAGTGGTTTCATACAACAGGAAGAGGTATAGACCTGAATTAATTTATGCAACAACCTACTGCAGGACTCAGGTCACCCAACATTTTAAATAAGGATGCCAGTCAAACAAGTGAGAGAGAAAATCTCAATCTTTTGATTCTATGTTCAGACAGAACAAAAATAGCTTACATGAGCAATTTAAGAGTAAATCTGAAATAGGAAAAGAAAATGTTAACGAAGGGAAGAAAAGACAAATACAAAGGGTTAAATGTTAACATTAGAGACTGAATTGCATAAGCTAGCTTCTCCAATGCCCCCTCTGAAGGAAATTTGTAAATGGGAAGGGGCTAATTTTAGATCTTTTAAGGTGGGATGCCTCTTTGAAAATACTATCTTTTTATTTAGGAAAAATGCTATTATCCAAAAGCATCACAACAAAGTAAACTTAGCCCTCAAAACTAGATTGCATAAAATGATACTTCACCTGAATAACACTTCTCAAGCATTTGTAAAGCAACACTTACGATACAGCAACATACCAGTTCAGATTTGAAGTAGCCTATTGTGTTTTCATCCAACTGAAAATATCTTCTCTTCCAGTTTTTCATCTACCAGAAATGAACACAGAAATAAGACTTCAGTTTCTAAGAATGTCAAATGCTAATCATCACTTAATCATTCGGATTATGAACCTACAATAGAAAAATGTGAATTACTAAAAACCTCATGGCCCTCCATTAGTAAGGTGGTAAACGAAAGCTCATCTCATTTGCTGCCCAGCCCATAATTCCTGGTTCAACTTGCAGTGGTTGGCTTCTAGGTTTTATTAACAACTTCATGATATTTCATACTTTTAATAGTCAAAAAGTAAAAAATAAAAACAAAAAGGTACTTCCCTTTCCTCCCAACACCAACAAAATAAAGAGCAAACACAGGAAATTATACCATCTTAAAAATGCATGAATTTTCCCCAACTTTAAAATGCATGAATCCTTCTACAAGTAGTTTACACATAGTAGGAAAGCAATAGATAATAAAGTAAATACTTTATACAAACATTTTTGTCAATGAAGTATACTTTTTTTGTGTGTGCTCTGAAGTATCTCTAAGTGACTAATACTAGGTATAGGAGAAAAATAAAGAGGAAGGACTGTTTCCTTCAAAGCCCCAATTAATAGGCACCAAGTATCACAACCTGGTAAGAAATGATTCCACCTATAGAAACTGTATAGTGAGAAAACTCCAGTCCTTGTCTGCCTTTCTCTGAGCCCAACGAAAGGTCAAACAGAGCTAGAAAAACTTTCCCTGGGCGAACCCAAAGGAATCAGTTGTCAGAAAAGGATGAGCAGTTCAAGCAGAACTCCCAATAGGATTTTAAGTACCTTTTTATTCCTAGACATTTTTTTCCTTTTATTTTCAAAACTTGAAAGTTCATTTTTCCCACGAAATTCTAAAGATTTAGTTCACACAAACAAAGTAAGTTTAGAAAAGCACCTGGTTCCTTAGAAATACTGATAAATGTACTTGTTTTTGCAGAAATCTTCCATCATGGAGCTGTGTGTGATTATTTGGGCTCACCTGTAATAGCTCTTACTCAGTACTAGGTTTTGTGCCACAGGCTACAACTTCCTTACTTTCATCTTTCCAAAACTCCCTCTAGATCTTAATTTTTATAAATGGGTTTCCTTAGAAAACAAACAAGAGTCTGGGAGGTTAAGTAGCCCAAGCCCACAGAGATTTCCACTAAGGTCAGGCCAACCCCAGCACTCATTCCTCCAGCCTCAAGATGCTACCTCTTCAAGGAAGCTTTTCCCCTCATCCATTCCTACAGGTGTAGGGAATCAACAGAAGAATATTCTGGAATAAATTTAAACTGTTAGATTTATCTAAACTGCAGGTCAGTGTAAACAGGCATTAACTCACTCAGTTGTCCACAGACCAAGAAAATAATAGCACTGCATTATAAATACAGAATAATCCCTGCTCTACTTCCTGATGTCCTTCCCAGCCTGCCAGTCTTCACTTTCAGTCTTTTATAAAATAATGCAAACTGTCTGAGTAACTTGTGAGCTGCTAGTGCAGCCTCATTTTTCATTATGTTACATACTTTGTTAAGCTACTCACCACTGCTCCTTGTTTTACACAATATCCGGCTTTGATAACTGTACTGTCTGAAGGTGGTTTAGAAGTAAAGTAAGGAAGATGGCTTTGTGACCTTTTCAAATTATTTTTATCAGTACTTTCACCACATTCATTTACTTCTTCTTTCTAAAATGAAGCAAAATAAATAAATGCCTTTGTTGCTTAGTTAGCTTCAAAGCATACTTCCATTTTATGTTGTTACCCTAGAAAATCCTACAATCTCACTGTAGTCAGGAACACAGTTTTTTAATTTTAATATTTTTAAAGAGAAAAACATAATTTCAAAACAGGTAGTAGGAGAGCTACAATAATTAATACATTGTGTATTGTTGACTTCGTAGTGGTTTTTCGAGAAGATACAGGCATGATATATTGTGCAAACAATATCAGCACAAACTGTTCAATGAACGATGAAAAACTAGCTGTATAACTATCTTATCTTGTGTGTATATATTTTTTTCTTTTCCCCTTCCTTTTCCATCACAGTTTATCTTTTCTTTTGAATAGTTTCTTCCCAATTCGCAAATATTTGTTGTAGATTTTGATCTTATTTACTCATTCAGTTTCTCACACTAGTGAGACAATACAATGTTTACACATATGAGTCTGATTTATTTCACTTATGAGTATGGTCTTGAGTTGTATCCATTTACCTAAAAAAGTCTCAAGTTTATCCTTCTTTATGGCTTAGTACTCCATTCTATTAAAAAAAAAACACATCTTTTTTATTCATTCCTTAGTTGATGGGCATTTGGGTTGTTTCCAAGATTTAGCTATTATAAATTGTGCTGCTATAAACATGGGTGCACATACATTGCTCTAGTATGATGTTTTTAATTTTTCTGGGAAGATACCCAGAAGGGGAACAGCTGAGTCAAATGGGACCTTTAATTCTAGATTTTTAAGGAATCTCCACACTGATTTTTACAGTGGTTGCACCAGTCCACACTTCTCCACAGCTCTACCAGCACTTGTTATTGGTTGATTTTTTGATAATATTCTTTTGGGGTGAGATGGGATCTCAGCATTGTTTTAACTTTCATCTCTCAAAAGACAATGATGTTGAACATTTTTTCATGTATTTATTTGCCATTTATATGTCTTCATCTGAGAAGTGTGTATTCATCTCAGATGCTCATTTTTGGATTTGGTTTTTAAATTTGGGGGTCTGATTTTTTTCAATTCTTTGTATGATCTAGGTATAAGTCCTTTGTCTGAGGGACAAATGGCTGTAATTTTTTCTCACTCTGAGTTGTTGTTCCACTCTGTTGGTGATGTCTTTTGTTGTGCAAATGCTTTTTAATAAGGTGAGATCTCATTTGTTCTTTGTAGTATTTCCCTTGCAGTCTGGGTTTTGCTCATGAAGTCTGCCTAAACCCTGTCTTTAAGATTTCTACCTACCTTGCCTTCCAGTAAATTTAGTGTTTCTATTTTAATATTTAGATCTTTGATCCATTTTGACTTTATCTTAGTGCATGATGATAGACACGGGTTTCATTTTACCTTTCAGCATGTAGAAAGTCAGTTTTTTCAGCATCATTTATTAAAAAGACTATCTGTTTTCCAGTGAACATGTTTGGTTCCTTTGTCAAAGATGAAGTGGCTGAGCGTGTTTGGAGTTGCGCCTGCAACTTCTATTCTGTTCCACTGATCCTCAGGTCTATTTTTTGCCAATAACATGATGATTTTATCACAGTAGCTTTGTATTACAATTTCAGGTCTGGGAGGAATACAGACCTTGAAGTGAAGAGTTTTCTAATTAATCTGAGAAACTTAATCATAACTTTCTTATTGATCAAAGCACAAATTTCTACCTCTGATGTTATACAAAAATCCTGGCACTAGTGTCTTTCTGAGGGGAGGGGATTATTATTTTGAAATAATTACACAGATTTACAGAAAATTATAAAAAGTTAAAAAAAAAAAAAGTAGAGGACCACAAGAGGTCCTGTGTACCCTTCAACCAGATTCCCCAGGCAGGAAAACTACATACAGAGTACATATAGAATATATTACCAAGACCAAGAGATTGACATCAGTACATCATAAATCTTACTCAGACTGCACCAGCATCACACATACTCATTTGTCTATGTACATACATACAGTTCTATGTCATTTTATCACATGTGCAGATTTGGCCACAACTGGGACCACCACAAGGTTTCTTTATGTTACTCTTTCAGAGATTTTACCCTAATCCCACGCACCACTGATTTGTTCTCTCAATTTTGGTATTTTGAGAATGTTTCGGAATTGGTTCTTTTTACTCAGCATAATTCTGTGAAGATTCATGCAGTTTGTTTCTTGAGTCAATATTTCATTCTTTTTTACTGCTGTACTTCATTGCATGAACTACTATTTATTTGACCATTCACCCATTAAAGAGGATGTGAGTTGTTTCTAGCTCTTGGCTATTAGGGATAAAGCTACTATGAACACTCATGTACAGATTTTTCTGTGAACATAATCATTCTTTTCTTCTTTTCTTTTTGTTCCCTTCAAGACAGGGAATTGTTGGGTAGCTTAGGGATCCTGAACTCACTATGTAGCCCAGGCTGACCTCAAACTCCCAACAATTCTCCTGTCTCAGTCTCTTGAGTGCTGGGATTACAGGTGTGTGCCACAATGCCAAGCTAATCATTTATTTTTATTTTTTAATAAAAAGAAAAAACAGAATTTCAAAACAAGATAATAAGAGAGTAACAATAATTAATACATTGTATATTGTTATCTTCAGAGTAGTGACTCAGGCTCATCCATTTTTTTAGGATAAATGGCTAAGAGTGCAAATGCTGGGTTGAATAGCAACTAAATTTACTTTTATAAAACAATATTACACAGGGTCCTAACTTTGATTCCTGGTACGGAAACAAAATAAAAAAACCCAACATTCTCACCAGCAACAGGTGAGAGATCCAATTTCTCCTCACTCTTGTTGGCATTTGTATTGATACCAATTTTTATTTTACCCACTCTGACAGATATGGTATTGTACTGTGGTATTAATTCGTGCTTCCCTGTTGGCTACTAATGGTGACCATCTTTTCACTTGCTTATCAGCATAGTATTTCATGTTTTGTTTTTCTGAATTTTCATGAAGTTTTCCCACTTTCTAATTGGGATTTTCGGTTTTTGAATTGATGAGTTTGGAAAGTTCTTCATAAGTTCTTGATACGAGTCCTTTGTTGACTTTGATAACTATGAGGCTAACAATATTTTTTCCCAGTGTGTGTAGCTTTTCATTTTTGAAACACAGTCTTTTACAAAGCAATTTTAAAATTTGATGAGATTCAGTTTACCTGTCTTTTTCCTTTATGGACTATGCTTTTGATGCCAACTCTTAAAAACTCTGCCTAGTCATAGATTTTAAAAAATTTCCCCTAAGATTTTTTCTAAAGTGTTGTAGTTTTATGTTTTACATGTAAGTCCCAGTATTTTTATAAACTATACCCAGGGTTTCATGTTTCTCAAAGCACTGCCTTCCTGTTTATTTATGACATCAGATAATATAGAATCTTATAAAGCAGTCAAAAGTTTATTTTCAAGAACTCCTAAAATTCAGGAGAAAAACTAAGTCCTAACTGTCATACATAGCTTGAGGGATTTTTAACATGTTCTACATTTAGGTAGGTACCAAAACACTATGTACTTAAATTGTAATGCTAGTATTTAACACACTGCTTACTCAATATTTATTAAATAAATTTATAATGCAAATAGGATTTAACATTTTCTTGATAGTGCATGTCTAAATGCCTTCACAATGAGTAAATAAATAATTTTAAAAGCTATACTGCAAAATAGTAAAACAATACAACTATTTGGAATTCTCAAAAATGGCATCTCACATAGAATTGAAATTAAATTAGCCACAGATACGAACCACTACATTATCTAAATACAACTATAAGCAAAAAAATCTATGTCAATGCAAGGCATAATACAAATAAAAGCAGCTTAGTCTAGCTAACTAGAAGTTTAACAGGTTAAAACCACTGCTTTTTCAAAAACCAAACACATACACAATCCTATTTTTTTTTTAATTCAACTCTGGTAACAACTGCAAACTGCCAAAAGAGCAGGGATTTTTGTTCACTGACATGCCCTTTTCCAAGCATAAAGAAAGCACACAATAGCTAAATAATGTGTGATTTTTCTTTCCATTAATAATCCTCTACTGGCAAAACACCAGAAATATGATATATAATTTGATTTAAAGATTTATAAAGTATTAAAATCTTTTAAGTTCAAAAGACACAAATGTAATAAAAAAAGCCCAACATTGACAATAACACTTAAAAAACTTGACAAACTTATTCTATCAATAGCAACGCAAGAAAGTTAAACTCATACAGAAGTTTTAATATCATAAAAATTGTTCACAAATTTATATTTTTCCTAATACTCAAGTGAGACTTACATTAGCCTATCGTACTTTTGGGACACCATTAAGAAGAATTCTAGTCTTTTGTTTAGCTCACCTAGTCCAAGTTATAGAAAAATCAGTCTTAAAAAATTACACATATTTGCAAACTGTGACTCAGCAAATTTATTTCTAAGAATTTATCACATTTAGAAAATACCATCTGTGACTATAAAGTTTAAACTATAAGAAGTTTATCATAAGAAAAAGGGAAGAAAAAGAACTCTATATTAGATTTGAAAATCATGGAAACTCCATGGACAGAACTACTCTGTAGTCATGAAAAATAGCGTAGAATATCATCTGATGTCTAGGAAAATGTTCATGATAAGTGAAAAACTATTTACAAAGCCCAACATGCAACTCATGCCTCCATATCTGGGGGAGTGTGGAGTATACACGAGAAGGCTCCAAAAAACATGAAAACCGTTAAGTGTTTATCTGTGATATACCTTTTTTTTTTTTTTCCACGATAAACATATACTTTTGGAATAGGAAAAAAATAATAGGTTTTGTAGTAATTGAGTATTTTATTAATTTAGAAAAAATGTGGTGTTTTAGTTTGGATGATAATTCAAAAATCAGTATGTAATGAGACCCTCAAAAAAGAATTGATTACCTGAGTTGGAGTAATGATGGGTACACCACCAACAATATCAGTTCTGTAAGACATTTGTTTTTTCCCACATTCACCTTGGCGATTTAGGTTATCAGAATTAGGCTGTGAGTCTGGCTGCTTTGGTACCTGAAATAGTACATAAAATGAATAATTTTACAACCAGATTTATATATGCAACCCTTTTTTTAAATCAGATTTACCAATTGTCCACTTATATATAACTGAAAAAAGTATAAACTATTTACAGTGTATACGCATGGTCTTTTAAGTTCTCACATTATTATTCTGTTCTAGTGATGTTTTATAATACAGCTGTCACTTGCTAAGTGCACAGGCTTATACTTGCACAGGTATTTCACATATTTCCTCATTTCACCTCCCACCAACTATGCACAGGGACATTACCCCATTTGAGAAGTAAGGAACATAGACTCAGAGGCATTAGAGAACATAGGTGTAGATTCAGGCTGTACTAATTTTAGCCAAGTTTATGTAACTCTCTTCCAAATCCAACCACATGCTCTTGAATACAGACCCTGTTTATTAGAACACTTAACTCTTTGCTGTTATCTTCCCTTTCTTCCATTCCACTGATTTGGAAAGTCTGAGGGCCAGGGATTGCAGCACACTTATCTTTATCTTGGCTTCAAGACAGTATATTACCAAACACATAGTAAGTGTTGAATAAGGGTTGAAAGACTGACTTGATGAACTAATCTAAAAGCAGCAGAATAAAAGTCTTCACACAAATCAAAAATCACAACATGAAAAGTAACAAAATTTCTTGTAGCAAGAGAGGATGGC
>RJWT010028846.1:0-15102 GCA_004365215.1 Cuniculus paca | reverse complement strand
ACCATGCCACTGCCTCAACATTCAACTGCCTTGAAATTTCTTTTGCCAGATTAATCAGGACACTGCCCTTAATCTCAGTTTTTGGCAAAGTCTCTGGACACAAGCAGAATGCAGACAACCTTTCTGCCAAGCCATAACACACATGGTCTGGAGTCCAACACTCATTGCAATCTTTTCCAGCAGAAAACTCCCGAGCCTGGTCTTTACCACCAGGCTTTCTATCAGCCTTCTGGTCTCCTGAGCTCTGATCATAATCTCCCATGCAGAGCAGCCTAAGCCATCCCAGCTCCATGCATACAGGCAACATCTCCAAACCTTTCCAAACTCTTCCCACAAGTCATTCCCAAAGGCTCTTGAACCACATGGTCAGGCACAGTCACAGCAATGACCCCACTCCTCTGGTACCAAATTCTGTCTTACTTTTCTCTCGTTGCTGAAACAAAATAACCAACACTCAAAATTAAGGAAGGGAAGGTTTATTTCTTACAGTTTTGGGGGTTTCAGTCCATACTCAGCTGATTCCAAGGCAGGGTGGTGTGGCTGGGGCTGGGGACAGCCATTCATGTCAGCTGCCAGTGGCAAGAGGGAACCACGCAAAAAGAGTGAAAAGCACACCTACTTCTCAACCTTACACTGTATGTTGGCTCCACCCCTGGGCTGGTACAGAACAGACACCACCAATGCCAGCACTAGACAATGAATCAATCACAAATGCTAGATTCAGCCGTTTCCATGATTACATGAGACTTAGGGGGGCCACCTACAAACCATAACAGCTCCTTTGTCAAAGATAAGGTGACTGAGCACGTTTTGAGTTGTTTATACAAGAAATATACTTAACACAAAAAGAAATTCATAGACTAAACATCAAAGAATGGAAAACAATATTCCATGCAATGGAAACATGAAAAGAAGCAGGAGTAGCTATCCCATTTTCAAAGTGAACTTCAACCTAAAAATGATTGAAAGAAGCAAAGAATGTCATTACATATTGGTTAAAGGAACAATCCAGTAGGAACAGACAATAATTATTAGCATATATGCACCAAACAACAGCACACCTAACTTTGTGAAACAAGTATTACTGGATACAGAAGACCAGATAAACATAAGCACTATTATAATGGAAGACCTCAATACTCCACTATCACAAATAGGTAATAAATTAGACAAAAACTCAACAAAGAAATAGCAGAGTTGAAGAATATTTTCAAACAAATAGACTTAATACCAGAATGTTCCACACAATGACAACAGAATACACGTTTTTCTCAGTAGTACATGAAACTGTATCAAGGAAAATGGATGCACCTTGAGACCATAGTATTAAGCAAAATAAATTAGACACACAAGCTTCAATATCACATGGTTTCTTTTACATGAGAAATCCAAATTATAAATAAAGAGCAAAATAAAAGATAATAGCAAATAGGGAGATAGATCCTTCTCAAGTGGGAAGATTATCAAGAGACGGAGGGAGGTGGGGAGACAGGGAAGTGAAAGGTAATAAAAAAAAGGAATCAAAATGTGTACCAACTCCACACAAATAATATAAACACGTATTAATTAAAAATAAGATAAATAACTTGCAGAAGTTAAAAAAAATTAAAACATGGGAATATGGGCCAGCTGTCAAAACTCTCTGTGCCTCTGTGTCCTTGTCTGTAAAATGAGGGTCAGAGTGTTTGTACTGTAGGATCCCTGTGACAAATAAGCAACATATTTTAGCATCGGTACAGGTTCAAAATGGCAGCTCATGTCTGTGTCCTTCCTTGACACCGTGGAAAGAGCAGCACAGGCTTCTACCAGCACAGGCATTGTCCAGTATGCTGCTATCTCCTGGCCACTTACCCACGGGCATTTCCGTGGACAGGAACGCACACCATGGAAACCAAATGAAGCACAAGCACAGCCCTGCCACCCAGTGAGGATCCAGAGTGACGGCTGTAAATTTCTCACCAGCAGGAGGAATCTACTGATGTCCAGCACACCTGGGTGGGGATGGTGTGATGAATAAAATGAGAAGAGTGCCCAGAAATCAAGCAGGCTCTGGAGTTACTGTTCACTCGATCTGTGGCCTTCGGCAAATTGTCTAGTCTCACTTATCATTTGACAGAGCCTGTCCTGGAGACGAACTGAAACCGTGACTGTAAATCACTGAGCACACTGGCTGGTGTCCCGTGAGAATCCCATAAGGATTCACTGGTACTGCTGTATTCTCATAGTGAGTACATGGCTGCTGTGATTATTACTAGAGAACGAGGTTATTGTATAGATTAGGACTTTTATAGTTGTAAATTAAAGAAATGGATTTCCCCAGTAGATTAAGCCAACAAGAGAATGTTCTGGAGACCCCATGACAGATGCAGCAGAACCCCATTACTGGCAACCACATCGGAATCAACAGGATCTTAGCAGAGGAACAATTTCTTACAAATGGGGATCAGTGGAGAGCGGCAGTCAGAAAAAGAGCCCTTCATAGCCCAGGACACAAATAGGCATGAAAAGATGAAAGTGGACAGTTATAAGAAGACCCCAGGAGAGAGACAGATTCCCTGAGGGTCGTTGGGAAGAACTAAAAACACACTCACCTAACTTACCACCTTTTAGGACAATACCAGTTAAATCTGAGGGTGACTCACGCTCCCACACATTGCTAATCTTATTCCTAAGAGTAAAGTCATACATATCTGGACAGAAAGCTGTGATTCACTTCCTAGAAGACATTTCATATATTCTTAGCCAAATAAAGTTAATGCAATTCTTAATGTGTAAGTTAGTTTTGTTTTTTTTTAATACCTAGTCAGTGGTACGTGAGTCTATGAGTTGTCTTTTACTTTAGCAAGGGTTTCCAGCTGTGAGTTGATCTGATTCCACAATTTAAAACACACCCAAAGTTGTGCATGATGACACATACCTGGAATCCCTCCACTCTAGAATGCTGAGGCAGGAGGACTGAAAGTTTGAACCCAGCCTTGGCAACTTAGCAAGATTTTATATCAAGATAAAAAAGGGCTGGAGGTATAGCTTAGTGTAAAGACCCAGGATTCAATCCCAGTACAGAAAAACAAAACTAAAACTAAAACTAAAACTACCTAGCACTTCAAGCTTTAACTATAGTTTAGGTAAGCAGGAAATGCTTACCTTCTCAAAATGAATTTTTTATTCCCTTCTCAAAATGAATTTTCCAAGACTGAGTGAACCTGCTGAGGCTTCTGGTCTCCCTGAATATTACCCTCTTTTCTATGACATGAACCAGCCCTGCAGTCACCATGACTTCATCTTGTAGTCATTTATAGTAGAAATGCATACTCTGAATCCTTGGAGCTTTCAGCTCTTTGTGTCTCTGAAAAACATTCAGCTTCTCTCACAAAAGGCACATCAAAAGCTCCATAACGCTCAAGGCTATTATGTGAACTATCGATTTCAAGAGTCTATTTTTGAACTCAAGTCCAAGTTTGACCCCTAGTTCTTAGCTGCCTCTAGCTCTGCAGAAGGGACCAGTATAGAAGGTGGCCCCCACTGCCTGACTGGCAAGGCAGGCACCAGTGAGTTTAGCAGCCCCTGCCCCCCCAGAAAACCTGTCCCAGACATAGGGAGGAGGGCAACAGCTGGCCTGAGCCCACCATGCCTAGCATGGCCATCAAATGTGTGGCTTGGGGCAGAGAATCATGCACTGGGACATAATCCTCAAAATGCAGGCCCTCTTTAAGAAAAAGAATGTAACATAATGAACGCAAAGTGACGTGCAGCGCTTAGATAGGGGTTTGTAAAACAGGCCCCAAAACACAAGATTCATTTGCTTTTTGGTAAACTCATTTCTGCATGTGATGTTGGGCACTCCCTTATCTGAGCCGCAGTTTTCCATCCCTAAAGTAGGGATGACAGGAGATTCCTCCCAGGACTGCTGCATGTATAACGTGAGAATGACCATTGTTTGACATTCAGAAAATGCTCAAAAGGGGGAAAGCATCATTATTAATATTAATGGAAGGTAAGTTATCCTGGCACCATGCATACAAAGGAAAGCACGAAGCAGAAGTTGGAGAAATGATAAGGAAGAAAACAAAACAACAAAGATAGTATCTCAGCACCAAGTAGAGGGCCTAGGAACTGAGGCATACAATCAGTTCAAAATTTTCTATGGGCAGAAAGTAGATGGCCAAAATGTGATTCATGACTCAGCAAAGAAAATCACAAGGTTACCTGTTCTAGCGTCACACTTAAAGTTTCTAAGCATTCACCAGTGTGGATGTGATTCATTGTCCAGAGTTCCTGAGCAAATGCTTATGCGGAATGCAGGAATCAGCCACACCGAAACAGTGTTGCCGAAATCTGTTAGTAATGTGTAGGTTAGAAGCAGTTACACGAATAGGAAAACAGACACCAAGCAGTAGGTGGCCAAGGCTACACAAGGGTAGAAAAGAGCCTAGGAAAGGAGATTTGAAGACAGAATATGCACTCCTTCCAAGGGAGACCCAGATAGGCATTTGGTGATGGGAATGGGCCAACAGTCACAACGCCACACCTCAGTGATGTCCCACGCTCCACAAACACGGGTAAGGAACATCTGTGTCCCTCACATAGCATTGGAAATCATGCCCTTGAGGGATGGGAGACCCAAGGAAGGGTAAAAGGGAAACTGGCTCTTTGCTGTTGCTGGCAGACACCTAGTATTGGCCAGAAATTGAGCAGGAGGGGTGTCCCTCACATAGCATTGGAAATCATGCCCTTGAGGGATGGGAGACCCAAGGAAGGGTAAAAGGGAAACTGGCTCTTTGCTGTTGCTGGCAGACACCTAGTATTGGCCAGAAATTGAGCAGGAGGGGTCTTGGGGTTTACGAAAGTCATAGAAAGTGTGGCTATTTAAGGTACCTATGAGAGGGAAGTAAACTTGTAGGAAAGGATGATTTCCCATTGAAATGGAAGGTTTTGACTCAGTAGTCATTATACCTAAAAACCATAATTTTTTGGCATTGTTCCCTTAGCATATGAAAAGTTTATACTTTTTATATCCATCTACAAATTTCTTTTTCATTTCAGACAGCTATATACATAGTCATGCCCTATGAAAACTGAATTATTGATTGAGACAGGACAGAATTTTATTTATTTATTTATTTACTTATTTTTCTGGGTTTTTTTTAAGACAAGGTCTTGCTTTGAAGTTCAACTAGGTTTTGAACTCATGGAGATTCTCCTGCCTCAGACTCTTGAGTGCTGGGGTTATAGGTATGAGCCACCATGCCCAGTCGGGGATAGAATTTCAAATATCATAGTGTAAATTCTCAATCGAAATATTTTAAGCACTTTATAGTTTTGGTGAGTGTTTTCATGAGTTTCTTTTTATGAATGAAAATAGGCCCTACTTTGTTACTGGGCCACAACTAAGCCAAAATACTAAATGTAATTACCTATACTTTAAAAATTTCATTTTATAAGGATATTGCTTGATTTTGGTCCAAGAAGACAGAGCACAGCCTGGCTTACAATGCACAGAAGAGAAACCCTTGCGAGTTTATGCACGGACACCACTGGGTGACTTCCTCCTCTCCGAAGATGACACTGACAGAGAACTGCACAAAAGCAATTAAATTAGTATATCTTAAAGGCATTTTCTAATAAATATTTATAAGAAACATCTACACTACCTCTGCAAAAAAAAAATATACAGATCTAGCAATTAGATAGAAAATGATGCCCTTAGAAAACCATTAAATTGGGTGTTTGCTTTAGAAATCCAAAATGTTATTACAAATATCAAAACTCCTAAAATTTTAATGTTCCTCTATGGACACAAACACCCTTGAAGCCAAACATATTCCTATCTCCCAGGCCAGGGCAAAGCAAAGGCACACCACATTTTTAAAAACAGTTAAACCTTATTTACTCACAGATTTCCTCTGTCAAGAAAAAAGTGATATTGAGATGATCGCAACTAAACAAACACATGATAATATAGCAAAACAAAGGTAAAATGGATAACCTACTCCCACTGTATGCTCTGACTTTGTTGTTAATGCTCTGGGACAGTAGATAACATTTTTAAAAAAACTTTAAAAGGATTCTTAAGTTAGGTCAAGCAGTGAAATCTATCTCTCCTGAGAAGGCAATAACTCGTTTTGATGTGTGGGTATTTTAATGAACAAACACGATTAATTAATTAACTAAAAAAAAACCAATCTAAATAAATCAAATGCCCATCAACTGACAAATGTACAAATGAAATGCGTTTCATTTTTGCAAGCGGATACTATCTGACAAAAAACATAAAGTGCTGACACAAGTTGTAACATGAAGGAAACTTAAACATATTATGCAAGTGAAAGAAGGTGGTCATCGAGGCCCACCCCTGTGTGCCTCATTCCCATGAAGAGAGCAGAGACAGCTGCCCGTGCACACGTGCTCTGTCTTAGTCACTGTCCTGTCTGCAACAAAACGTCCAATGCCCACAATTTAAAGGAGGAGAGCTTTGTCTTGTGGTTTCATTACATGGTCAGTGGCATCAAGGCAAAAACAGCATGGCAGAGGAAAGCTGCTCATGCCAAGGGTGGAGCTGCCAGGAGGAATATATTCTTCCGGGTCATGCCGCCAGTGACCCACAGCCAACCAGACCCCACCCCCCAACAGTAAGTCAGCTATAGCACCCCCATAATCCAACCACCTTCCATCATAACACACAACACTCTCCTTCCCAAGCTGAGGAAAATGTTCCAAAATTATGGTAAGTACATTAAAAAAATCATTGACCTGTGCACTACAAGAGGTAGAATTTTATAGCATATAAATTATATCTCAATAAAGCTGTTTAAAAAATAGTTATGTTGTCACTATGTCAGGCTCCATCCTGACACTGAACAAGTGTTTGCGAGCTCCCACAGTGTGTCCTGGTAGAATAGCACAGTGCCACTTCTGTCTGGAATGACTGTCACACCAAACGCCACCAAGAGATGGGGAAAACCTTGGTAGCAACTCCATGCAACATCCTCTTCTGGGCAATGAGAATAATCTCCAGATAACTGAAGAGGGGAGACACTTTATGAAACTATGGCGACACGACTTACTCTTCAACTATAACATCTTGGAGACGTGCCCAGCACTCCCAGCTCTGGAAGTGCACTTCCTATTTCCTGGAGACACATCCAGTTCTAGCCTGTGATTCCCATGGGACAGCTGCCCCTCTCCCTGACTTTGTTCCTGGAATTGGTTAGGACCTGACTCACATCAAGCAACTGCTCAACCTGGCTGACAAACCCAGCCTCCATTCTCTGAAACGTTGAGAGCTGCAACTAAGGGGTAGCAAGAGTCTGTTCCCTTTGCTGACGACAGGTATGCTATAAACTCCAGTCTTGACTGTGTTACCAATGTTTCCAGCAGCACCCTCTTAACAAGAAGAGACTCTTCTTGGATCTATGAAAATAACCAGATTGCTGAGAAAATGAATTTTGGAATTCCAGAAAGATTAGGCAAGGAATATAAGATATCGTTTGTTTTATATTAGTTTAGAAAAGTATAGTCTACCAAATTGTTTTGGACTCTAGAAGGTTTAGAAGATAGAAGACTTCCTTGTGTATCTGGGAACCAAAGCATTCAAACATAAACAATATTGCAAGCAAAGTTTACAATCATGTGTCATCAGTTCTCTCCATCCATCCTGGAAGCAGTTCCTGTTCCTCTCTGCCCCAGCTAACCATCTCATTAACCCACCTGCTTCTCAGCTAGAGTTTTGGATCCTGGTTTGTGCCACTGTCAGAGTCTCCAGATTGTTAGAATTAGGCCATCAAAGCACATGTCCAAACGTGCCTGGCATGCTGCTGTTCCAGGCAGCTCTCACACAGTTCTCTGTGGAGAAGACAAAATCACCCAGTTTGTCTATTTCCAGAGGTTCCAGGGAAGCTTCAGAATTATCACCATTTTCAAAGAAGAGTGAATATTAAACCTGATCCACAAAAGTGTATAAAAAAGAATACTCCAGATACAGCAAATCATAACCCTGACACGCAGCTCCATGGATGCACTAGGTACACAGAAAGCAGACTAACACTGCATCGAGGACCTCGAGTAAAGGTTCTCCGAGTAGGCTTCAAGCCCGAGGGCGAACCACTAGCAAACAACGCTAGTCCCGGGAAGCCGCAGGCCCCAGAGTACCAGATTCAAAACCGAGAAACAGGGAGCAGCTCTTCAATCGTATTAATGTTCAATGATTAAATAGGGAATAATTACGTCAGGTAAACCTAACTTCATAAGGCAGAAGCATAACTCTTGTGATTTTTTAAACCTCAAAAAACATTTGTAGTTGCAAAAGTTATTTAAAATTTATTTTGAGGACCAGGGATGTAGCTTAGCAGCACAAGCTGCTGCCTGGCAAGTGCAAGGTCCTGAGTTTGATTCCCAGTACCAAAAAAAAATTTACTTGAGAACAATAAAATGTAAAAAGTCTTTAGGTCATTTAAATATTTGATAAATATGGGATCAGAGTTTACTAGATTTACCTATTTAACCAAAGTAACAATAAAGGCTTTTGAAAAACCATAGAAGGTAATATGACTTAAAGAGACTTCGCCTTTTCCTAAGTAAGAAATCTGAGTTTTCATAAATACTCAAGGACATAATGAGTTAACAGAAGCAGCAGAAGGCTGCTTTGGTTAAGCCTAAGACTTTGTGAAGTAGGCAGATTCCACCTAATGTAAAGAATAACTTTCACGAGCTCTTGTTATCAGCAAACCAGCAAATCAAGGAAATATTATCATTATGCCAGAGAGAAAAATTGTAGTTTTACATCAGTGTATTTTGCACTAAAGCTCTTTTAATTCTTTTATTTGATATAACAAACATTATAAATAAATTCATCAAAACTTAGCCAGCTTTGAGAACAAGAAATAAAATCCCTTTTCTGTAATATTTCATGTGGTAAAATTTCTCAAAGTAACAAAATAAACAAAGTCCACATAGTCCCAAATACATGTATGCTCTACATAGAATATAATAATAAGTAAAAGTATGTAAACTTAAATTAGAGATAGCAACATTTTAGTATTCTGTTTTACTCATAAGCAGCCTGTGCACCTAAAGAATATCTATTAATTTAATTTAATATTAAGCCAAAGATATTAAGTTACCTAAAAATTATCCAGGGAAATATCTTCAAGGTGACATAAGACTGTTGAAATATGATTTGTCAGGATAATAATTCAGTTTTGGCTAAATGCAATTATATTTCATAATCTTAAACATTTAGAAATAATGCAGCTTACTCAGTGAGTTAATCTATAAATATAGGAAGAACACACCTGAGTAGAATCAAAATGATCACCTGCATTTTACTTAGTGCCAGTGACAGAGAAGGCAGAATATGTTTTCATTCGATAGCAAACTAGTCTTGTTTTCTAAAGACTGATTTAAAGTATGTGAATTTGATTCTTAAAACATTTTCAAATTGGTTTCTAAAATTGTAACTTTTTTCAAATTGAAATTATTAAAGATTCCATTTCTCTAATTTCTAGGAATTTTACAAATGTTGAATTACATTTCTACTTATAGACCCATCAGAACAGAGTTTCATTAATAGACTGTAATCTAATTTGGTGATCCCAACAGAGATAGGAAAATACTAAGATTCATTAAGAAATGAAAGCCTTTTTGAATCACAGACATAAGACCCTACAGACACAGAATGAAAGTTCACAGTTTAATTCTAAAATTTAACCAATTTAGACAAAAAAAATTCAAGCATAAACTGCAACACAAAACTCTTCATTTCCTAGTGGTCATGAATTGACTAACTGATTTGAATACAAAATAAACTAAGTAAAAAAGAACAGTGAAGCAACTGGAGTCTCACTTATCAGTCACAATAAAGTGTCAGTCCAGTCATGGCATCACCAGATCAGGAAAGCAAAAGGATGCAGCATGAATCCAGGTCACAAAGACTCACTGATTCACATGAACCCATGGTTACAGCAGCTCAATTCAAACAGTAAAACTATGGTATGAGCCAAAATGCCCACCGACAGAAAACATGGAATATATACTGGAGTATTATATAGCCACAAAGAGGGATACATTGGAATCATTTGTTGAAAAAGGATGAATCT
Source organism: Cuniculus paca (assembly GCA_004365215.1). Taxonomy (NCBI): domain Eukaryota; kingdom Metazoa; phylum Chordata; class Mammalia; order Rodentia; family Cuniculidae; genus Cuniculus; species Cuniculus paca. Next base: position 5,008 of record RJWT010028846.1, on the reverse strand, counting down.
GGTGATCATAATGCCAAATATATTATTCACACCCAGATGGTTAAATATTACATGGATTTTTTTTTTTACGATATAAGTAAATTGAAGAGTAAAATAAAAGTGAGATGGGGGAATTAGGAAGATTGCCTTTTTGGAGTTGAGGAAGAACAAGATAAGGAGGTGGAGGGAAAAGAGAAGGGGGGGCCCAAATTGATCAAGACATGTGTGGTGTGTGCTTATGTGTGTGCCAATTCCCCAACATGAATGCAATTGTTACATATCATAAACATATACCAATAAATTACTCCAAAAGAGCTCTTATCTCCCCACCTGGCTGCCCTGGGAACCTCAGCTTAGTGCACAGGAAGAGGAGTCTCATTCATTCTGAGTCCCCAGTCCCAGGGTTCAGGCAGAAGTGAGCCCAGAGGACCTAGCGCTTGTTCTCCAGGTAGAGGAAACGAGGATCTCAAGCAAGTCCTGTCCTACTGAGTCCCTGCACTAACCAGGAAAGGCAAAACTCACCAGGTAAGTACAGAGATACCAAGATGGTTCCATTCAGGCCACAACAACAGAGACAGGAACACCACGCAGGACAAGAGGGAGAAGCTGCAGACTTCTCAGACAAGAAAGTACTTGGGGAAGACTCCTCCCAGAGAGGCCCCACCCCAGCATGTGTCACTGGGGGGTTCCTCAGCCACCGCTGTTAACTGGGAAGACAGGGCTCAGTGACAGCCCGACATGGCCAAGATGAAGACGGCAATCCCTGAGGGTACAGTGGCTGTGCCTGTCACCTGCTAAGATGAAAATCAAGCTCAGAACATCTGATACATAACCCTGAATGTTCTCACTGATTTCAACAAGACTGACTTTGATGCACAGGTGGGAATGAAATTGTCCCCTAGTACCACCTATACAGGATTACTGATGTCAGTCTTCCCATCATCCTTCTAAAGCCTCACGTTAGCAATGCAGTACCACCCTTATACAGATTGTCAGTGTCTATAATGTAAGGGTAGTTAGCATATTTTAACCAATACCCAAAATTCCTAAACAAAATGTTTTTGTCTGATTCCGTGTAAGTGAAAAATGGAATTATGTCATGAGTTTCATGATTTTTCAAGTTTATCCTACTTAAATCCCTCAATTCCAAATCATTTTTTCTGGCCAAAATGCTGGGAAACCAGCCAATAATTCATACAATACATTATCTGAATGCACAAATAGGAGGTAGGAGAGAAGATGGTATGCAGAGCACACAATTTCCAAATGAAGCCTGTTTTCAGACCAGGAAGGACTTGTCCACTTGCACTCTTTTCTTTTTTCTTTTGTAGGACTGAGGATTGAACCCAGGGCCTTCACACTGAGTTTTCCCCTGTCCTTTTTATTTTGAGACAGGGTCTCACTACTTTGCTAATTGCCCAGGTTAGGAACAAATTTGTGATCTTCATGTCTCAGTCTCTGAGAATGCGGGATTACAGGTGTGCACCACCATGCTTGGCTTCCACTTAGCATCTTTCTCCCTACTGAAAGAGCACCAAGGATTTGTCCATCCAAAATAAAAATAGTTGATGGTTTTCATTTCATTTATCTCTTCCAGTAACATTTGCATATTATCATGAATTAAAACTTTAAAATGATAATGGTTGTATTGTTAGAATTTCCATCTTTAGCCAATAGAAAATTGATATTATTGGAACTGAAGGGGAGGGCTTTTCAGACACCACCAAGTCCCTCTAAGGCTGCTCTTGCCTGCCCTCCTGTCATCATCCTGAAAGATCTACTGCAGAGATGACCAACCTGCTTGTGACTGCATCTCCCATGGCAGGACTGCAAAGTCACTCAGCAACACAAAGTCTCATTTAAATTTTCACAACAGGCCAGATATGATTAAATAATCTTTGTAGAACAGCATTTGAAATTTTGCTTTTGTCCGTATTTTTCATAATAGCCAGCAGAAAATTGATTGCATCCTTCCAAGAAATGAACAATTTGGCATTTTAAAGAGGTCCAGAGGCACACATTAGCACAAAAAGCCCATTAGGGAACCAGGGTGTCAGGCAGATGAAGCTCAGAGGTCTCCACAAGTACTTTATCTTTCAGCTCCAACAAATGTGATTTTTTGAAAAGCAACCAAATTTCTATCCTAAGGGAAATTATTTCTTTGAAGTTCATAAAGTGTGGGATACCAACAAAAATGCATGTTAAGATTCATACATATATCCCCCAGCAATAACAATTAAACATTCAGTGGCACCAGAACTCTAAAAACTGCAAAGAAAGTAGCGTAATGGATAATTTTAGTCTTGTGTATTGGAATACCCACGTTAGTCAAAGATGTCTGCACAGATTAGCAAAATGTTCTCTGGAAATATTGCCACCACTTTCTGCGACAGAAACATTTTTATGTGTATGTTTATTCAGGCTGCCTGGCCAGTTAGTCCAGCAAATGCTAATCTAAGTTGCCACGCAGGTGTTTTATAAGTGTGATTGACACCAACAATCAAGTGACTGCAAGTCAAGGAGATGAACTGGGATAATGTAGGTAGCCCCCGTCCAATCTGCTGAATCTTTAAGAGCAAATTTTCAGGTTCATGGAGAAGAAGGAATTCTACTCAAGACAGCAACAGCAGGAACTCTGTGTTTCCAGCCTGGTGCACATCCTGTATGTTCCACAGTAGCCAGGCCTCTCAATCAGATAAGCACCTCCTTGAAATGAATCTCTAGATGGATAGATACATGCACAGGTAGAAAAATAATCTCTTCTTGGTTCCATTTCTTTGAGCACTGGTCCCCAAACTTTTTGGCACCAAGGACTAGCTTTGTGGAAGACATTTTACTGTGGATCAGTGAAGATGGAGTGATCTGGGATGACCCAAGTGCATTACTCTATGCTGCACTTTAATGCTATAATTGCATGTAATATCAAATAAGATAATTACACAACTCACCATAGTGCAGAATCACTTGCCACTCGCTGCTAGGGTTTCGATCCTAGTCTGCAATCAGACCTCTCTGCCTATGTTCATCTGTATTTGCTGCTGCTACCCAGGCTAGCACCACTGCCTCAGCTCCACCTCAGATCATAAGGCATTGGATTCTCATGAGGAGCAGACTCTCTAGATCTCCCACACGCCCAGTCCACAGTAAGGTCTGTGTGCCTATGAGAATTCAATGCCCCACTTACGTGCAGGAGGCAGAGCTCAGTCAGTGATGCGAGTAATGGAGAGTGGCTATAAATGCAGATGAAGTTTTGCGATTCACCCACAGCTCGTCTCTTGCTGTCCGTGTGTCTGTGACCTGGGGTTGGGGACCTCTTGTCTAGTCCACTAGACTGGCACATATTCCCATACTGTATTAGTGATAGATTTACACATCACCTATGGCAGTTTTTGCAAGGATGGGAGTCCTGGAAATAAATAATGAGATGAAGCCCTGGCAATGTGTCAGCTTAGTAAATGGATTCTCTGGTAATCCACATCCCTAAGCCATGATCCTAGTTCCTCAAACCAGTTGCCTGAGTTACTGCAGTGACCAGAAGCATGCAGGCAGCTCCCAAATCATGCCTCATCGTTTCCAGGAAGTGACGTCAGCATGCTGGCTAGTTGTTGTCATTGTGGCTGTTTTCATCAGAGCAGTTGGAAGCCTGAAGAAGGATTTACATACTGCAATGCAGAGGCAGGAGGCCATCCCTGAATGCATTCTGGGATGTTCCCAAGGAATGATGAGGGTTTGCACTCAGTTCCCAGCTACCTTGCTGATTACACATGTGCCTCACTTCCCAATTTAGAGCATCAAAGCTGGAGTCAGACACAACAGAAGACAGTCATTTACTTTTCAGAAGAGCACCCCCTCTAAAACCCCTGGCAGTTTCCCTATAGCTAATGCTAACACACATTCAAAACAAAAAGTGGAAACTGTACTTTTTCCTTCTATTACCTAGAAGACAGAGGCACAAGACATTCTGATAAAAGTAGACTGGGACCTGTGACGGGCGGCTTCTCCTGTTCCTACTGCTCACACAATGCCCAACTTCTTCACCCCACACAGGTATGTGACAAGTGATGACTCTCTGGACCCATGTGATTTAATAAAGGCAGATGGGCTTACAAATGAAATTATAAACATTTGTTAAAATGAACAAGAGGACTTTGATTTTCAAAGGAATTCTTTTTTTTTTCTTTTTTAAAATTAATTGTATTTGGTTCTCTTTAGATATACATAACAATAGGGAATTTGTGCCTGTACAAATGCCTCATAGGGAATTTATACCTGCACATATATTGATTCTTCTTTTTGCCTCAATTCCCTCTCCTCCTTTCAACCACTCTTCCCCTTATTTACAAAAGCTTTGTTTCCACTTTTTCCCTTCTAGCCTCCTTTTTATTCTTGCCCTTTCCTTCCTTTCCCCTCCCCCATCCCTTCTTCCCCTTCCCATTTGAACACTTTCTTGCTATTTCACAATATCAATTATACATTTTTGTCTTTATTTACCCTTTTGGTTTCTTACACCAGAAAGACAATGCAATATTTAAATATGTGTGTCCAATTTGTTTCACTTAAGAGTATGATCTCCAGGTGCAACCATGTACTAGAAAAATCTCAAGTTTATCTTTCTTTATGGCACAATAGTACTCCACTGCAAACCCCCACCTCAAAAGTCCACATCTTTTTTTATTCATCCATCTATTGATGGGCATGTTAGTTGTTTCCAAGATTTGCTATTACACATTGTGCTTCTATGAACGTCAGTGTGCATATATAAAGCTGTGGTATGATGCTTTTAATTTTGGAGGGAAGATACCCAGAAAGGGAATAGCTGGGTCAAATGGAATCTCTAGCCTTAGTTTTTTGAGGAATCTCCACACTGATTTCCATAGTGATTGCACCTGTCTATACTCGCACAAAGTGGAGAAGGGTTAAAGGAATCTTTTGTTGTTGTTGTTCTTTTTGTGTGTCTGGAATTTTGTATGTTGGCTTTGCTCAAAGCAGGAAACATTGCTATGCTGATAGAATGCGGACACACTTCCCC
>RJWT010028844.1:0-15112 GCA_004365215.1 Cuniculus paca | reverse complement strand
CTTTCCTTAAAGCTAAGTTGTTAAGTTGAGATGAAATTAGTTTGCTGAAACAGTTATGCGATAAGTTCTAGCTCTTGAAAGGAGAGAAGCATATGGATACAGTGAGAATCTATAAAATACAAAAAATTGAACATGAGGGGTTTGATGGAAATCATTCAAATGCTGAGGTTGTGTGTCCTCCCTCTCTCTGGCTTCTGGGAGAAGCAGTCATGGTGACCATGCTGGTCATGAACTAAATACCCCCAATTCTTTTTTTTAAATTATTTTAAAGAGAATAGAACAAAACAAAACAAAACAAAACAAAACAGAATAGAGTCAAACACAACAAAGCATTTCAGAACAGAACACTGCAAGCAATATAGGTTTTCAAAACATAACAACAGGAGATTAACAATGGCTACCCTAGTGTCTCTTGCCTTATTTGAAATGGTTGTTCATACATTTACAGACAATAAACTAAAAAAAAAAAAATAGAACCAGACATTAACAGACAATAAACTAAAAAAAAAAAAACGAAAATAATATAAAACCAGATAAAACAAAAGAGTGAAAGCATTACAGGCTTTCAAATCAGACAACAAGAAACCAACAATGGTTACCTTAATGTGCTCTGTTTTCTTCAAAAGAGCTGTTCCTATCTTCTCACATATTACAATCAAATAGTAGAAAAGAGACTTAAACCAATTAAATCAAAGAATAAAAGCACCACTGGACTTCAGAACCTTTCCCCCATATTTATCGGGAATTTTGTATCTTATTGAGTCTTTCAGTTTCTTTCAGTTTCTAGGGGGACGATGTGGTGTTTACACATTTGAGTTTGGTTTATTTCACTTACGAGTATAATATCCCCAATTCTTTCGGACAGCATGACCCAGCACAATTAGATAATGACACGGGACACACATCAGAGAATTTCAGAAGACATTTCTTTAGTATTATTCCTTATAAAGGTTTAGCAAATGCCGTCTTTTGAAATTACTAGTCTTCTGTTTATTTATACTTATCACAAAGCTGGACACTGACAAGTAAATAAATTCTCTTTTTTCTTGTTCGTTTGATTAAAATTTGCACACAACACATAAACACGATTTTGTGTCAATAGTTATTCAACACATATGTATTATGCCTACTATGTGAGAAGCACAGTTCCAAGCTACGTGAGTACTAGAGATAAAAATAACAAAAAATATAAACTTTATGTTCTGTCTTCTCACAGGCTTATACTGTAATGGGGGAACTCAGTGCTTATCAAAGAGTCATGCAAGTACATGTATGATTTCAAATAGTGGTACAAGCCAGGAGAGAAAGAAACTGGAGACCTTGAGTGACTTGAACAAGTGGATGGAATTTGGTCTGGGGATCAGGAATATTCCCTGTAAGGAAGTGATGTTTGAATCGTGAGATGAAGGCAAAGTAAAAACCAACTCTTGGGAAGAAGAGTGTTTCAAACCTTGGGAACAACGAGAAAGGATAAAGTTCCTGAGAAAGAAGCAGCAAAGTACAATGGTCATCACCTCCGCTGTTTTCAAAGAGATCTATTTGTGATTGGATAAAAGAAGAGAGAATGTTATCCAGGAAAGAAATAATGTTAGTTCAGACTAGAGTGGTGGCAGCTGAGACAGCAGCAAGTGAAGGGATTTGAAAAATATTAGAAGCCTCTCTTAACGGGATGGGGCCGTGGATCAGATGCATTTGTAGCATTTGTATGTAGAACAGAGATGGAACTGTCAAAAAAAGACCAGGGCCCCTGCTCTGAGGTCAGGTGAACAGCAGCACCATTTATTTCTCAAGACAGTGCTGCAGGAGGCCTGGGTGTGGAGGAAGCCACAACTTCATTTGGGTGCTTCGGATGTCCGAGTGGAGAGGCTGAGGGAGGAGGCAGTTGGGAGCTGGCAGAAAAGTCTGACATGAAGTGAAGAGCTGTAGACTGGTTTACCCAATGCTGACTTCCTACTCTTTTTTTCTTTTGTCAGTCTCTGCGGCAGAGGCTGAACAGGCAACATTTTTCATTTCCTACCTCTTTTGCACATAGGAAAGGCCATGGGCAAAGATCGGGCAGACATGACGTATATTTAGTTGACTGAGACATTGTTAGGAAAGCCTTTTTCTCCTCTCCTGATTCAGGCATCATCTGATCTCTGCCTTATTTTGCCTCTTGGAATATGAATGTGGCATCTGGAGTTTCAACAGCTGTACTAGTACTGTAAGAGGCTGGGCAAGAAAACCATGGACACCTCAGCCAATGTTGTCACTGAACAGCCAAAGCGCACCAGCAAAAGCTGCTCCAGATTTTATAAAAGAAAAACAAAATGACATTTGTTTCAGCTACTCTGTTTTCAAGTACTTGCAAAAAACGCCATTTCTCACTAACACAGGTAGAGTTATAAATTTGACGATCAGCGCCATAAGCATAATGGGAGCTGAGAGCGAGGAGGAGGCAGAGCAGAGGTCCTGAGAACACCAAGGGCAAAGGAAAGTAATTGAAGAAAAAGAAGTAAGAAGAGAAGCCTGAGATTCTGCAAAACAATAGCATGAAAGCCAGGTAAGTGTGTAAAAGAGAACACTGACCAAATGGAATGAATAGTCAGAGGCGTGAGGTCCCGCTGTTGGCAGAACGCTAAGACATCTACTGGATTCCACAACACAAAGGTGACTGGTGACTACGATGACAGCGACATCAGCAGAGGGGGTTCAATAGACTGAGAAATGGAAGCAAGACATACAGGCAACTATTTTGAGAGCTCAGGCTGGAAAAGAAAAAGAGAGAGATCCAGAAAGTGGCTCCTTAAATTGGGCCATGAGTGGTCTTCTGGATACTTACTGAACTCTATCATACAACACAGACACCTTCTCCATCTATGTTTTCCGTTCAGAGTCTGCACATTTACAACATGCTGATGTCCTGGTGTACATTAATTTCTGCAGTCTTTATAAGCACTTTGAGCAGATAATGTTACCCTTGCATGGTGGGTGGCAAGCAACCACTCAGAATCTAAGCGAGTTGCCCAGGGAACCATGCTAGTGCTAGTATCTGCCACAAAGTTACTATCTCTTGCTTCAGCAACTATACATATTCACAGTGAAGTAATGTGGAGTCAACAAATGGTGTTTAACCCCAGACAGAATTCCTCCTGGAGTTCTTTCTCATATGATGTGCTCATGGTCTCCAAACATTTTAAACCATATTTTCATTTCCAGTCTCTTGTACAGGCTTACATATTGTTATCTCTAATTTTTCCCTCTGCTTAGTCTGAATGTGCATCATTTCTTTCTCGTTTCTCATCCTCCTCTTTTTACCCCCATTTATTATTCACCAAGTCAACAGATAGTAAGTGAAGCTTTGAGTTCAAATCACTCATCAGGATGGTGAATGTTTTAATTTAGAACAAAATCACATTTTTGTTATATTTGTAGCTGATGTTTCACTTTAAAATTTATTGCCATTATAAACGGATGTGCTCTATTCAAAGAACAATATATATAATTTTGTGTGGTCCATGTAATATCTTTTTTTATTTTATAGAGAATAAAACATTACAAAGCAAAACAAAACTTTCGTTCTTTTGTTTTGATTGGTCCTTGTAATATCTTCATAAGCTCAAGTTTTGAAGACCAAGAAATTGCCACAGAAAGTTCAAATAACTTACCATTTTCTGATAAAATAGATTAATATATATTTATTATAGGTTTATGTACTAATGCTCATTCACTGAATTCATGGAGCTGGACAGAGGGAAGTATATTGGAGAAATAAAACTACCCAATCTAATCATACAAAGATGACCACAAGCAAAATTAGTGTGAGTAGTCCATCCCTGGAAAAATGTATTGACTCTCTAATTAAGACCAATCTGAGTTTGGTTTAACTAACTCTCTTAAGCCATCTCCAAATTTTTCATACTTACAGTAGGTCATTTGGTTTAATTCTTGGGTGATTCTGCACATGTTTGTGGGTGCAAATTTAGAGGAACAATTAGACTTAGTACACAAAGATTTTTTAAAAGCATAGCTAGAAAATTTTGCTAAGTAAAGGCATAGTTCGAAATTCCCCGTAAGTTTAATGTTATTCCCCATTTTCCTCTCCATATTCCTCCCTCTCTTCCTCCTGCCTGAGCCCCATTGATTCACACAGGTCCAAGCACACATGCATGTGTACACACACACACACACACACACACACATACATCGGTATCCTCCATAAATAACGCAGTTGTGATACCAGCACTAAAGGATATTAGAACAGCTCATCGACATTTGGTGTATGTTCTCCTCTCCTAGCCATCAAGTTTTCTTTGCTGATGAAAAGAAAAGACATTTATTTTTTCCTTAGCCCAACCCACTGAGGACACAAGTGTGCAGGAGGATCAGGAACAGCCACGAAGTGCAGAGCGTTCAGACTGTAGGCCGGCATTCAGATCTGAAGCAGTCTGACTGCAAGGCAAGGTGGACACGGCACATCCACGCCTGCGCAGCTTTCTCGCTCCTTCAGGCATGGAGAGAGCACATTTCTGGGTGGTTTCCTTTGCATTCTGTATGCACCCCTTTTGCAATACATGTGTGCATGACATTGTTGCTTCCAAAGCTCTTCCAATCACTGTGACACACCTTCTTGAAACCCCTTCCTTCTGTAACAGAGTTTTAGGCCTTTTGCTTTTGGAAAAAAAAAAAAAAAAAAAAGGAAGAACAAGTAAAAGAAGAAAAGAAATGAGTGATAAAAGGGAAGTCACTACCACTTCAGTTTGATCCGGATATCCAACCTTTAAAAAAAACCTCAAACCCGAACCCAACAACCAAGAAAAACTCCAACCAAACAATAGATATTTTAAGCCCAAAGTGTTCCAGATTCCTGTGACAAAGAGCCTCCCGAGGATTACAATGCAGTCAATGTTGCTTTAATTAAATTTAATGCTGTGTGAAATGCACTCCAAGAAACTTTGATGAATGACTGGGGCAATTCACTGAGCTCAGGAAAGGGCGCCCAGCCCTTGCCGGGTGTCAAGCCGCGATGAATTGGTTAGTACAGGCATGTTTATAGACTGCCTCGGAACCTTGTATCTGTGTGGTAATGTCAGAGATAATGTTATGATTCGCTGGACCTGAGGGGGCTTTGATGACACGGTTAATGAGATGTCCCGGGGCGCGTCGCAGAGGCTGCGCTCAGACCTCCCACATCAAACGAGCTTTTCTTCCCCAGGGCTCTTTCCCCTCTTTTCTTTCTCTGTGCTGCTTAGTCTGCATTCACTTTGTCTGCTGTTGAAATTCAAAAGTTGTTAGTTTTTAATTTGGCTCCTTGTTGACCTGACAGTGAACAAAAAAAGGTTTTCTGGATCTGTGTGACAGGGGAGGGGAGGAGACCGCCGGTGTGGACAAGGACAAAGGGCCGGGGAGAGCCTGGACAGGGCGCCTGCCCGCGCGGTGCATGCCTGGCGACCTCAGGGGCGAAACGGTGTCGCCTGTTGGTGCAGGCCGTGATCGAGGAACAGAAATTTCGTTTGCTTTATTGGCATCTAAGGGACGCAAAATTCAACTGGTAAAATTCGGAAACTAACCCAAACAAGCACATACGCAAACAATTCGCTTATAATTCTGAAGGATGTGGATGTATTTTTAAACATTTTTTTCCCTCATTATAATCTGTGGGTAGAAAAAAAAATCCTGTTGGGAATCGAAGAAAGTAATGGTAGCTGGTAAATAAACATGCTTGGAATATATCTATCTCTGCAAAAAGTCCCCAGGCGGAAAATGAACAGACAGTATTACCTCATTAAAAAGGTTATGCACAGAAAGGAAACCAGAGGCATATCAAGTAACCTTTTCTGAGAAAGAAAATGGTTTTGTTTATTTTATACTTTAAAAGCATTCTAAAATATTTGCCTATCTAATGGTAGCCAAATATTTCCTCTTGGGGAGAAAGCAACCTTCACTATTAATACTTTTATTATTTTTTCATGGAGAAAAAGAGGGAAACTATGGCACTCACTTTTAAATGTTTTAAATGTACTTGCCACTACCATTTTTCTTGTTTCTAAAGAAATCACTTGAAAATTCACAGGAAAAACATACAAAGAAGTATTTCTCTTTTTTATTGTACTATTTCTTAAAATAAATACTATTGAAATGGTCTGTTCATTCTTTATAGCTGAAGAGTAAGTGAACTAGCAAAGTAGAAAGCTTTTGTGGTAAATGACATTTATTAAAAAATACACTTGCTTTTGCTTAATAGCTCTATAATGAAGTTGAAATTGGATCTCAGGCACAAAACTGCTACACACGGTTTGGTTGGGTATTTCCTAAAGAGAACAGAAGAGAAACAAGAGCTAATATATTTTAAAATAAGTCTGGCTCCAAGATAGTGTGACGCAATAATCTTTCTATTCATTAAGGTTCGATTAGTGCTTCTGCTAACTACAATTCTTAGGACAGAACAGCTCTGATAGCCATGTGGGAAACTGATCGTAAGTTGGAAAGAAATTTTTCAGGTGACCTGATAATATTAACTATACCAAAGTTGAAGTAGAGAGGATAAAAAAACAAACATTAGCTAATTGGATGTTGCTTTAATAATGAAAATTATTACCAAATATGAAGTTGTTCTTTGAAATTAAATTTAAGTGATCAAAAGGGGGAACATTTAATAAAAGAACTGGAGGGAAACGTTATGTCTGTGACCACAAGAAGCAGCTTATTAGAAAGTCCTCATGAAGTGCATTTGCTTTTTATAGATCTCGGCCAGGCTTACAGAGCGGTCGATGAATTAACTATTAGTGTGCTGTGACTAACACAAGGCATCAGACAGGACTCTGTTTTGCAAGTGACAGAAATCTCAACCTGGCTCAAGTATATTGGCTTATGTTAGTGGCAGGTGTAGGGAGACATGTGCTTTCAAGTAGATCTCAATTCAGATTTCAAACAGTGTCCTCAAAATTAGCTTTCTATCTCCTCTTCTTTTTTACAGAAGGCTAATTTAATTTCAGCTCCTCATAATGACAGATAGCTGCAGTTGCTCTACCCTTCTGTTCTTTTGGGTCCAAGTCAAGTGGAAAAGGTAGAATTGAGAACACCTTGATTTCATATGCTAGGGTCACGTACCCAACCCTGAACTTACTGCCATCATCCAAAGAATTTGGTGCCAGATTGGGTCACAGCCATTACCCCCAGAGCTGGAGACCAAAGGGCTGAAGATAGGGGCGATGCATGTCCAAATAAAACATTATAGTCTGCTGCGGCAGAGTGAGAATTTACATGATGAAAAAACAAAAACCAAAGTCACCTGGACATGCCATATCTCACCATTCCTGCAGTAGGTATTCATCCTTTCTGCTGTATGAGAAATGTACCAGTATAGGTTTGGGCCAATAACAATAATTAAGTGGACAGTTTCTCCTTAAAATGCCTCTACTTAAATTATATCTAGGAGAGACTGAAAATTATCTAATGTGAATAATACCTAAGGAAAAGGACCGAGCCACATTCTAGTCATACAGGGCAGAAGGGGCTGTGGACGATGGGGCGCCTGGTGGGGGTCCCTCGCACTCATCAGCAGCCTATCCTGTGGTCTCTTTCCTTTGAAGTTTCGGGGGGTTCGGAGCTGGCTGCACCTAGCTAGAGTTGCAGCTGGATTGAGCGGCAGAGCACACCAGGGCAGCAGGCAGGCATCCAGGGCATGATCAAAGGGCTGCATAAGGCGGCACAGCCACTGCTGAATCCAAGAAACAATCCCAGGTGTGGACAGAGAAGCAGAGAGGAGCCACGTCATGCACATGCGCAGAGAATCCTTGCTGTAGCTGTTGTGAGGCAGTGGCGCAAAAGCCAGAGCGCGAGGCCAGGTCCAGCTGCACCTCTGACCCTGGACAGCGACAAAGTACAGTCAAATTAAGAAACACGTAACAACGGCGTGATCATGTGCCTACATCGTGTGTTCATTTATATCCAGCTTTAAGGAGTAATTTTACACATAGTAATGCACAGTAAGGTAGGTTGCTATCGTTGTTAAAATGCTGATATTTTGGAATATAGTAGATTTTGCCTTAAGTTTATTCCTCTCATATCTCTCTTTGGTTGCAGATACATGTCAGGCACAGCACTCTGGAAAATTGAATAACACGGAGAAGCATCACAGACTTGGTAACTGCAGTTCCCAGGGTTTACCTTCTTTCTATGCGCTAGTTTTTTACTGCCTTGTCTTGCTTCTTAACCCTTCTAGACTCTCGGTGTGAACAGATTTCAATATTCTGTTTTAAAACCCAAAGCTTCTATTCTTCTGAACTATAAGGCCTCTGCTATGTCATAATAATGACATATTCTTATGTCATAATCACAATAATTCAACGAGATAGCATCATTCAATCACAGAGTGCCTAACACTAAGGATTGAGGCCCTGGACAAAGGTCTCTGATTGGCCAGTTACCCAGCCATTAGTGGTAAGGGTCAGCCTGATACTGAAAGTTGCTGAACACAACATATTCATTCTCCTGGAAAGGTCTGATAAAATTTAAAAATTAGCGCCACAATTTGTGAACTCTTGAAGAAGCAGACTTATGTCATCTTGATAGTTTCATAAACTTCATAAAATATACAGATTGATGGTAGTTTGTAAAAATGAAAACTCTTTTAAAAAATAGAAAGATGAGAAGTGGAGATTCCTGAAAGTAGATATTTGGCTAAATAGTTCCAAAAACATAGCCATCTCTTGGCTATCATAAGCGGTACAAATTCTCTTCAGAGATGGTGGTGGTTTATTGGGGTTTAAGTGTGAGGATGCCTTAAAATGGCAGGCAGTCCAGGGAGAGGGATCAGCAGGGCAGACGCATGGAGCTAGGAGTTCTATGACACTGAAGAATGATGGATTATTATGGGAGTGGCGATTGGTGGGAGAAGCTGGACAGGTAAATAGCAAATTGTGAAGCTTTTGTGTGCTATGCAAGAGTACTTAGTGTTTTATGAATCTTTGAAAGGGAGCCATTGAAGAAAGTCAAGGAAAGGAGAGAAGGAATGATATTCAGGTGAAAGAATGGATTAGGAAGGAGGAAGACCACAGTTGGGTGTCTGTGAGTGAGGCTTGTCCTAGTCAGAGTTGCACATCATGAAGACTTGACTTCATTATGGAGAGGCAAAGCTGATGGAGAGGAAGAAGAGGAAATGGGTGCAGAAGGTAACGGTTAACGTTTGCAGAAATTGCTGACACCATGAAACTTTTTATCAAACAAAAATCTCTCAATCTTTTTTATTTTAAAGAGAATAGAACAAAACAAAACAAAACAAAGCAAAACAAAACAGAATAGAGTCAAACACGATATATAATTTCAGAACAGAACACTGCAAGCTATACAGGTTTTCAAAACGTAACAACAGGAGATTAACAATGGTTACTCTACTGTCTCTTGCCTTCTTCAAAATGGTTGTTCATACATTTACAGACAATAAACTCAAACAAAACAAAGTAGTATAAAACCAGATAAAACAAAAGAGTGAAAGCATTACAGGCCTTCAAGCCAGACAACAAGAAACCAACAATGGCTACCGTAATGTCCCCTGTTTTTCAAAAGAGCCGTTCCTATCTTCTCACATATTGCAATCAAATAGTAGAAAAGAGACTTAAACCAATCAAATCAAAGAATAAAAGCACCATTGGACTTCAGAACCTTTTCCCCATATTTATTGGGAATTTTGTATCTTATTGTGTCTTTCAGTTTCTTACAATAGGGAGGTGATGTGGTGTTTACACATGTGAGTTTGGTTTATTTCACTTATGAGTATGGTCTCAAGTCACATGCATTTACCTACAAAAGCCTCAATGTGATCCTTCTTTATAGCTGAATAGTACTCCATTGTATAAAAGTACCAAATCTTTTTTATCCATTCCTCAATTGATGGGAAAAATCTCTTAATCTTTCGTGGCCTGGTAGCTGCATTGCTTAATTGAAGAGACACCTCCACCCCCCTCCCTCTCACCCCACTAGACACAAATTAAAAGCCACTGTGACACTGCCATTCTCTTGTACCTATCTGAACATGGCCCAGCGGGAGCAGAGAGATGGAGAAGGCTTGTGGTTTATCGATTCCACAGCATGGGAAATGAAGATGCTCTTCAAAGGGTGGGACTTAGGCGCCCTTCCACGTGGACTTCCTTCTCCTTGTCCCTGGCCTGTTTGTTCTTCAGTCTTCCTAGAGAGATTTTACAAAGAAAGTTGCTTTGGCCTCGTTATGTTGTCCATGAAGAGATATGAAGAGACAGCGACATCAAAGTTCAGAAATTAGTATTAGCAATGCAAGTAAATTCTAACAGCTGTTTTTTTCCTGTAAGTATGTGAATCCACATGTCCCAAAGTAAATTTTCATTTTCACAAATTTAAATACCTGTTTTCAAGATGTGTTTAAATTTCTTTTTAGAACTAGATTCTAATGGTAGTAATTACCAAGTTTTATTTATATATGTATATATGTATAATTTTATGTATGTAATATATAGTATTTATGGTTATATCAGTCCATATTTATTTAATATATAAATTATATGTAAGGACTGATTTCTGTTTTATTCACCAAATCAATCATCACGTGCTTACCAAGTGCCCCCTTGGTTAACATAGCAGTGGACACGTGTAAGCGGATTCTCTTCTCTTGTAGAATTTACATCTTGGTGAATTGGAAGGGAACCATTTCTTGACTTTGCCTCCAGGATGAAGTCTGTCAGGAAGGTTATGCCTATCATCCACTCCACCATGCAAACCTGGCAGTGCCGATTTAGTGCTGTGAGTTACGGCAACGTGATCTGGGTCATGAAGCCTTAGAGCACAGGGCAGTGACACCAGGGGAATGGAGTCCTTGGCCTTTGTGTTTCTCATCAGCAACGCTTTGCACTTTGGATCAAATCTTGACGTGGGTTGTCAGCCTGTCTTCAACATCAGAAAGGTAATGTAAGCTTGGGTTTCACGGAAACTTGGAATGTTGGGCCGGTAAATGATTACCAACTTTGGCTAGAGGAAGACTAAGTGACAGCGACATTTCCTCCCTGTGGACTGTATTTCATGCAGAATCACATGGAGTTGCATACCATACCTCCTTCCTCTTCCTTCCCCCTCCTCCTCTCTCTCATGAAATGATAAGAGAAAAGCCCTACTCCACACCTTAGGCCACTGTTGCATATATGCACAGAATGTCTTAGGAACCAGGCTTCTTCCAGCCATTCTCCTTCTGACCCATCTGTGTGGCCTTCCCTAGTGCTTTTCTGAATCGTTGTTCTGGGATGACATGGATTGGGCCCAAGAATCAAAACAGCTTGCAGATTCTGTCCTGATAATGCTCCTTGTTTCCACTTGCAGGACTATGTCTCTGGTGAAATGATCAGTAGGAAGCTGAGTACTTACTATTAAGTCTTCCTCCACTTCACTTACTTAAGCTGAATCCTACATTTAGCTCTTTCATCCAGGTCTTTAAAATTGGCCAAGTAGGCTGGCTGTTTCTTACTCAAGGTAGCCATATTCTTGTAGTTCTGATGACTTCAATTATTTGCTAAAGAAAAAATTTAAAAAGGAACCTTTAAAAGTTCCCTGTTGTCCATCATATGTCCCACTAGATATTAAAGTTTTGTCTTAGTCACTTCCTCATCATAGGACAAAATGCCTGACACCTACAACTTAAAGGAGGAGAGGTTTATTTTAGCTCCGGGTCATAGCCCATGATGAGCAGGCTCAAACACAGAAACGGCATGATGGAAGGGCCTGGGCAGAGTGGAGCTGCTCATGTTCAGGTGACCAGGAAGCGACAGAGAAGCAAGAAGCCAGACATGGGGATGCACCCTTCCAGGTCTCTCCCCAAGGACCCACTCTAACCAAGTCCCACCTGCTAGCAGCAAGTCAGCTATGGGGTCCTATAATTCAATCACTTTTCAAAAACCTTGCTTCCTGAGCAGGACACGAGGAAAAGCAGACATTTTTTGTTAGAATACAACAGACAAATTTGCCAATAGACTTTCTGATCCTAACTGAATCCTCCTGAGCCTAGTCTTTACCATCTGCAATACTGTCTACTTTCTGGCTTCAAAGCTCTTTCCAGGACCTATCATCAAGTTCAGCTTATAGCACTCTAGAGCTTTTCTAAGCAGCATCTCCAAACCTTTCCAAATTCCTCCCTAAACTAGTCACAAAGGCGTCTGAGCAACACGGTCAGATAGTCACCACAATAACCCCCAGTTCTCTGGTACCAAAGTCTGTCTTCATTACTTTCTTATCACTGGGACAAAATATTCAACACACAATTTAAAGGAGAGGTTTGTTTTGGCTCACAGTTATAGTTTGTGATTGGCAGGCCCAAATGCAGAAATGGTGTGGAGGGTGGGCCCAGAAGTTGTTCACATCCTGGTGGCCAGGAAGTAGAGGGAGAAGCAAGGGTCAGGAAGAGGGATAATCCCTTCCATGTCACACCCCCAGGGTCCTGCCTCCAACCAGGACCCACCTACTACTAGCAAGCCAGCAACAGTACCCCATGATCCATTTACCTACCAAAAAGTCCCACCTCTGAACACCTGAGGCTTTGTGGAGATAGTGTCCATCTAAACCACACAAGTTTCCTTACCATCAAAGTATAAACTTCCTTTCTAGTTACATCTTTCTGTCCCCCAAGTCAGAAAGCCATGCTCCCATACTCTGGCTCACACATGAGTGCCATCTGCAGTGTCCCTCCTTTGATTTATTCACTGAAACCAATGCTACCTTCAGGATTTCCCACATTGTCTCTGACCTCAAAGTTTCTGACCAGTCAACCTGCTTCATTCAGTGGATTAAATTTATTTAATGTTCCCTTAAAATTTCTTTCTTTCACACAAGAGCCCTGGTTTCAGTCGCAGACTTATCCAGCTTTTATCTGTCATAGTGTCATGTTTCTAAGGCTGGGGAAGATAAAATCAAGTCTGCTTTCATTCTTAGATTTCCGTAACAACTTCTGATAGTGACTTTGATGTAAAAGGTACGTTGTTGGAATGAGATTGTGTTGTTCTAACCCACACAGCATGATCAAACATAAGAAGCCTCGGCAATATTTCTAGGCATCAAATTCAGAAACATAAAGTGAGTAGGGAATTGGGTCACTGTGAGCAAAGGGCAGGGATCTCTTTAAAGATCTTGAATATCAAAGGGAACTGAAATTGCTCATCATTCAGAAACATGCATACAGTTTGGCTCTTTCTGAATCTGCACATGGCATATTTTAGAAAGACCAGAGTAGTACATGACAAATGCCTGTCGACTGACTTATAATGCATTTAGAAAGGGTAAGACTGGGAAGACATCTGACTTGGAAGGAACCTTCTGCAAAAAAAAAAAAATCTTCTCCACCTTCAAGTGCACCAGAGTCGCCCCCTGAAACACATTACACCTACTTCTCTATTTTCCAAAGTTCCTAGTGTGAGGCTGGTCAGTCAAACATATGGAGGTTTAACATGGAATCTCTATGTTCTTAAGGGTTTGAGTAAATGATTGGATTCATTAATATGTCCCTTTGAAGTTTAGGATTTATTTCATCCTTAAGAGTCCTCTGTGGAAAGCCCAGTAGCTTTGGGAGTCCTTAAATTTTAAAACAATCACCACTTCTTCAGAAAAGAGGCAGTGATGTTTATGATGCCTGGCTAGGAGCAGAACATCCTGGAAATGAGGTAGAAGAGGGAGACCTTGTGAGGACTTTGGGAAGGAAGAAGAGGGGTTCTTACTAAGCCTGCTGTGACTTAAAGTTGCAGTGATGGAGAAGGGTACCCTGATGCACAGGGCTTTTTCTCTCCATCTTTCTTTATGCCTGCTTTCTTTCCCACCTTCTTCTGCCTTAGGTATTACAGAGTAGTGTATGAAAAAATCCTTTTTTAATTTATACTTTTCAATTGATAGAGAATAATTACATCTTTATGGGGTACAGAGTGGTCTAGAAATGTATCCAGTGTGTAATGATCCAGTCTGAGTAGTTGGTATGTCCATTACCTCAAATGTTCAGCAATTTTTGGTGGTGAGAACATTTAAAAATCTCTTTCCTAGCTAGTTTGAAATACACAGTATATTATGGTCAACTATTGTCACCTTGCTGTGCTGTGAACACTGGAACTTATTCCTACTGTCTGTAGCTTTGTGGCTTTGTATACACTGTCAAACCTCTCCCAACCCTCTCTCCCTCAATCCCTGATAACCACCATTGTACTTTCCACCTCCACAAGATCAACTTATTTTAGGTTCCACAAGTGAGTGAGATCATGTAGTATTTATCCTTCTTTGGTTGGCTTATTTCACATAACCTGAGGCTCATGTATGTTGCTGAAAATGACTGGATCTTATCCTGTAATGCCTGAACAATATATATATATTATATATATATATAATTTTCTTCACTTACGTATTTGTCAGTGGATACTGGGTTGGTTCTGTATCTTGGCTGCTGTAAATAGCAATAGCACGGCAATAAACTTGAAAGTGCAGATTCTGCTTCAGTCTACCGATAGCGCTGAAGAAACTTTTTTGATGGACAGCTCTCCACCCCTCCCCTTTGCTTCCCTTACTTCCCTGTGGTTCTGTTCTTTTTCACTGTGCTCTGTGTGTAGGGAGGCTGCCTGTGTGGACTGCATCTATGCTCTTGCTTCTGTTGGATTGCCCTCTGGGAAACGTGGGAAGAAGAAAATGACACCATGAGATTTAGACAATTGGTCTCCTGCTTCCTAGCCTGCAAAGTTGTTGAGGATGGACCCAGACAAAGACCGTGTAGTCCCTGGAACCTGGCCTTGCTTTCTCTCCCTCTTCATCTCCCTTCTTTCCATCTCTGCTGCCTTGCCATTTCTCTCTGAGAAGTATTGTCTTTCCCATGTTTATAGTTTAGATCTAAATTATCCACCAAACGTCTCAGGTGTTCAGAGGTGGGGCTTTCGGAAGGTAATTGGATCATAGGAGTGTTATACTTATCAGTGGATTTAACCTTTGATGAGTCTACAACTGAATGTGCTGTTAGGAGGTGAGGCCTAGTAGGAAAATGTGTATCCCTGGGGATGTGATCTGAAAGGATATATTCTTTGCTTGTCCCCAGGTGGTAGTGGTGGTGGTGGTTCTTCTTCTCCCCCTTCCTTTCCCTTTCTCTCCTACTGCT
>RJWT010028843.1:0-15106 GCA_004365215.1 Cuniculus paca | reverse complement strand
CTGGCCTTGAATTCAACATGTAGCCCAGGTTGGCTTTGAATTTGTGGCAATCCTCCTGCCTCAGCATCCTGAGTACTGGGATTACCCAGACACTTTGAACTGGAAGAGATCATTTTTAAGAGGCCTGTGAGAGCATCCCATCCTCATGGCAGCAAGAGACAGAGATAAGCTACAGCCAAGCCTGCGAGAGACCCTGCACATCCTTTCCTCGGTATTCCTGCTACTCCCACCAACCTCATGTGTGCAGAGGGAACTGTTCAGGAATTATCTAGATTCTAAAGCTGAATGATGGCTTTCCTGCCACCTACCAGACCCAGGGCTGCAAGGGGTCCCAGCCAAGAGGGCCACCTCCCCACGAGCCTGTTCCGATGGCCAGGCAGCTCAGCGGGGATGCTGCTGATCAGTGCATAATTTCAAAGAACTGTGATATCCGGCAGCTGGGAGGCCAGAGACTCGAATATACCCCAGACACGCACAGCCTGGACCCGCTGCTCCCACAGGTCTATTGCTATCATACTGTAACTCCTTCACCTGTCAAGACATGAGTGGTCTGGCTGCCTACACGTGGACTTGCTACACCAGCTAGGATTCCCACTGACCCTTACTCCAGAATGCAGTAAGCCTTTGCCAGAGGTACCTCAAAGTCCACAGAGTTCCCTTTAGCTTCAAGGATTCTTCGTTGTTAGGTACTTGGACTTCTGAATAATTTAGATCCCACAGATCTTGACTTCTGATTTTAACTCGACTTTTAACTGTCTTCTTCCTTCTCTGCTCCTCCTTCTCCTTTTTTTTATTTTTATTTTGGTACCAGGGATCGAACTCATGACCTCACTCTTGCCAGGCAGGCACTTGTGCCACTGAGCTGCATCCCTGGCCTCCTCCTCCTCCTCCTTTGTACTGGGGAATCAAACCCAGGGCCATGTGCATGTTAAGCAAGCGCTCTACCACTGAGTTTCAGCCTCAGTCTTTTTTAAATGTTTATTTTGCTCAGCCTGGCTTTGAACTTGCCCTGTAACCCAGGCTGGCCTTGAACTCACCATCCTTATGCCTCCACCTCCCCAGCGCTGGGATCACAGGCGTGTGCTACCAGTCCGGGCCCCCTCTTGAGCTCTTTTATGAGTCCATCCTCATTAATTTTCCAGCAGGCCAGTTGTCCTTACTTCAGCTTCTCATCCTACAGTCTTAGCCCTGACAACAGGTCAAGCACCTGTGTCCCCTACCAACTCGGATTGAAGAGCTTTCCAAAATACTCACCTATTCCTATATCTGAAACCTCACTGTTAAGAGGTTAAATTCTTCTAAACATCCTGTGTTTCCAAGTGTTCAACTGGGAATTCTGTGACATATTAGGTAGCAAGTGGAATCAAGTGTTTCATAGTTAAATTACTTTAGAGAATGCTGTTCAGAGTTAGAGTCTTGTCTACAAACATGCTTTTCAAAATCTTTTGGAAATGTGTTTTTCTTTTTTTTTTTTTTTTTTTTTTTTTTTTTGCAGCACCAGGGATTCAAAATCTTTAATGCAGTTCTGGCTATCCAGTTTGCAATCCAGTATCCCAAATCCTTGGCACCCAATGTGTTTTTGGAATTTAGAATTTTTCAAGTTGAAAGAAAGTAACTCAGGGAACGTGCTATTTATTCCCTAGCTCCCAGGAGAGGGGGCAGCCTCTGTAGGCAAAAGCATATCTCGAAGCCAAGCGTCTGGGTGTTCACACTAAGTAGGTTAAATGAAGACTCTGAAGAGCCACATGTCAAGTTAGCTCACCTTTTACCCAAATTACAAAAACACTTTTAGTTGTTGGGACTTTTGGACGTCAACACTGCGGATGCAGGATGGTGGACCTGAATACGACCTTTCTCAAACATACTTGCCCTCAGGACCTTCTTTTCTGGGAACATCTAGCAGGGCTAGTGTTCCGTGGACTCTTAAAGGCACCTGAGCTATTATGCGGCCTTTCTAGGAGAATGAACACAGTCATCTGATTGATTGATTGATTTCAAAACAGCATCTTGCTATGTATTCCAGGATGGTCTTGAACTCACTGTGTAGCCCAGGCTGGCCTTGAACTCCCAGTGAGCTTCCTGCCTCAGGCTCCAAAGAGTGCTGGGATTACAGGGATGGGATTACTCCCTTTATTAGTCACACGTAGTAGTCTTATCTTTTCCCGTGGTGACTAGATGAGGTGAGAATAGCTGAGAAGGAGAAAGAGGTTGATTGCCTGGAGTGCTGAGTGGAACCAGCAGATGTGGTCAGCGTGTCACAGTGCTCAGCCTTCAGGCACCTGGTGAACAGGAGGGGCACAAAGAAAAGTAGCATCATGGAAGTATGGGTTATGGTTGTCTTCTTCTTGGTATTCTGCGTTTTTCAGATTTCCTTTAAAAACAACAACCTCACCGTGCATGATGGTGCATACCTATAACCCCAGTACTCAGGAGGCTGAGGCAGGAGGATTGCTGTGAATTTGAGACCATCCTGGATGACATAGTGAAACCTTGTCTCAAAACAAAAACAAACAACCCCCGACAACCTCCTCTTCTCTATTATGTTCTACAACAAGAAGCTGTTGCCTCTCGTGTGGCTGCTGAGAAGCTCTGGGCTGTGGGAAGATAACTTCCTGTTGTTCCGGCCCCGCCTTGGCGCTTCGGGCCATGGTGAGGTGATGGGAGTAGGATGCACGCCTAAGGCCAGGGTCCCTGGGGAAAGAGGAGGATGTTGGATTTCTGGAGGACTTCCAGGAAGACTTCGTACGCAGGCAAAAACAACACAAACGCAGGAAAAAGCTTCAGAAGAGTGGGACAATGGGCCAGCAAGGAGGCAGAGAGAGCGGCTGGGAGCAGGGTCCCTCCTCCCTCTGCCTGGCTCTATCCTAGGGTGGCGGAGAGCATTTGCCTCTGTGGTGACAAATGGGTTGTGAACTGGAAGAGGGTCCAGGAGCTTTTGAACCTTTTCCCTTTCCTCTGCTCTCTACCTAATCTAATGTCTCCCAGTGGCCTAGACCACAGGAGGTGGGTGGGGCGTGACAGCGGGCCACGAGGACCCTGCGGCTGGGCCCGAGATGATGGAGGACATCAGATCCGCCCTCACCGGCGCCGCCTCTGCCTCCTCCGTGGGTTCAGCGGGAGGCCCGCGTCCTACCCTGGGTCCTGTGTGCGGCACTAGTGTGCTATAAATCCACAGTATTTCCACAGAGCTGGTGAACTGCCTTGTTCGGTGGCAACACACACATGCGTATATGTGACTGTGACCCTGTGATTGTACATGGTGTGTGCATGCGTGTGGAACATGTGAGGCTTCACAGTTTTAATTTGCAAAGTATGAACGGTTAACAATACCGGTATTTCCATAGTTTTGTTAATCTTGTTTTGGCGTGTGTATGTGAACTTATTTTAACTTGTTTATTTATTTCGGATGTTGTGAGACAGGTTCCCGCTACGTAGCCCCGGCTGGCCTTGAGTTCGCAGTGATCCTCCGGCCTGGGCCTCCCGAGTGCTGGATGACAGGTGTGCACTGCTACGCCTGGCATAAACGTATTTTCAAAAATAAGGCAGTGGAAGTAGCTGGCCCTGTCTTCATCTCTGGACACTGTGCGGCGCTCTGAGCAGGAGCCGGAGGCTGCCTAGCCGGGTGCTCAGCCCGGGGGCTGCAGGATCGGATGCCAGCCCGCGGGAGCCTCCTGCTCGGCCGCTGCCAGCTCCGGCTTCATCCGCGTCGCTCTGGCGGCCTCTGCTGGGCTCGTGCTGAAAGGACGGGTGGGTGGCGCCCAGACTCAGCTGGGAGCGGGGTCAGAGGGACTCAGGGTCAGAGGGGCTCAGTGTGAGCTTGTTTATTCCACGCTAGGGGTGGGACAGACCGTTCTGATGGCGGAGCAGGTACGCAGGCCCGGTCTGAGGGCAAGGACAGCGAGCCAAACGACCTAGCACTGGGTGGGAGTTGATGACTCCGTTTTTCCTCAGTTTCCTGGGCCGGTTTGGGACGGGTGATGTAGAGGGTCTGGCCTCCGAGCTGGGCCGCTGGCCTCCTCCTCTTTCTCCTCCTCCTCCTCCTCCTGGCAGCTGGCCGGGCCACGAACTCTCAGATTCGCAGGGAGGGAGTGGGAATTCTTGCTAAGACCTTGTAGCCAAAGCCGAGACCTCTGAGCCAGCTTGTGTGGTAAAGAACGTTGTTCTGAGGGCACGAGGAGCCTTAAAGCCTGTATTTTGGTAAAAATTCTTCTTTGCTATCCATGTGGCATTGATCTCTGTAGGGTGAGGGGCAGGATTTAGGCCTCCAAACCTTCTCGGCACTGCCCGGTGACTCAGTGGGGCCCAGTGAGTATCTGAGATAAAAATAACACACGGGAGCCCAGGGCTTAAGGCAGCTGCCGCAGCTTCTGCCCGGACAAAGCTGCTATCCGGCTACTGGGAAAACAGGCTTTAGTCTGGAAAAGCCGACCTTCAAATAGAGGTTTTTGGCACCCCATGAACTGCTTGCTTGCCCCCTCACCCTGAATCTTATCCAATATTGCAAATGGAAACTCTAGAAAAAGCAACTTAGTTTTATAGGGTCGAAGAACACTTGCGTGTGAAATTTTGGACCCTCAGGCTGCCTAATTTGGTCACTGGGGTAGCTAATCTCAAAATTCTGTCTTGTTTTGGAGGTTACCCTGAGCCCATGGGCACTGATGGCAGGGCTCACGTTTTGGGTTCAGAAGGCAGATTCCAGAAGTTCCTGCAATCCTGCCTCTCCCATTCATAAGTCCAGGAGAGCCCTGGAGGGGTGAAGTCACAGGTTTGTGGATTCAAAACTAGGAGGGTGGTAGGGTTTTGTTTCGTTTGAGATGGAGTCCTGCTATGTACTTTAGGTTGGCCTTCTTGAACTTACAGCAATCCTCCTGCCTCAGCCTCCCAAGCTGGGATTATAGGTATGCGCCAGTATGCCACTACACTCAGGTGAGGATGGTAGGATTTTACTGACAGAAAATACAGAGGAAAAGCAGATATGTAATAATTGAAAAAAACAGAATTCTTGCCTAGTATGTGTGAAGTGCAGGGTTGGGTTTGAGGCATCAAACGAAAAGAAAAGAAGGAAGGAGTGAAGAAAGGAAGAAAAAAGGAAAGAAGGCAGGAAAAAACTCATTTTGTAGCAATCTAAACCTAGGAATCAATTTTGTTCTGATCCAGGGAAAAATGAGAAACTGAATTTGCTTGAAAAATGAATTTTGGTCTTGCAAGCAGAACAGTGGAAAAATGAGAGCTAACTGAAGAACATATATTTTAACCTTTTTATTGTAAAATAAAAATAGCAAAGAAAGTCACACAAATCAAATGTACCGTTTAATTTGTTATTATAAAGTAAAAGTGCTCAGCCAGGCCTGGTGGTGCACACCTATAATTTCAGCACAGGAGGCTGAAGCGGGAGGGTTGCAGATTGCTGATAAGTTTGAGGCCAACCTGGGCTATATGTTGAGACCTTGTCTCAAAAAACAAAACAAACACAATAAAATCAAAGCACTCATGTCAATTAGATTTAACAAAATAGGTAAGTTAGATAATACCTAAAAAACAAAAAAAAACAAAAAAAAAACAACTGTCAAGGATGGAGGGGGAAGGGAGCCCGTATGTTGGTGGGAGTATAAACTCCCATTCTGGAAGCCATCTGACTATTTCCTGAATCTTAGTCTGAGTACTGTCAGTGATCCAGCAACCTCACATCCCTGCGGGAGCACGGCACACACGTTCATCAGAGGAGCAGCCCAGGCCGTCCTTGGAGAAGTGGGGTAAATGCATGAATGCTAGCTTTGCAGTATCACGCAGCAGTCCACCAGTCACCTACATGTACTTTGAGCCACACAACAATCTCAAAAATATGTGTCCTCAAAGGAAGAAATGCAGTAAGATCGGTGGTACAGTATCATTTCTGTAGGCTGGAGCCGTATCTATTCACGGAAGTAGGATGTTTCAGGAACGCCCACATTCCCAAGGACAAACGTTAGGCACATGGTAGGGAGCCTCTGGTGGGGCAAGGAAGTATAAATGAGTAGGGAGATGAATGGGAAGAAAAAGAAGAGGGTGCCTACCTACTAAGGATCAGCAATGATGTACCGGGAGCTGCAGGGATCTGTCTGACTTTCTGTGGGAGAGTGGGAAATCTGCTGGGTATGGTGGCACATGCTTGTCACTCCAGTGCTTGGGAGGCTGAGGCACGAGGCTTGCTGACAGTGTGAGGCCAACCTGGGCTACATAGTGAGTTCAGGGCCAGCCTGAACTATATATTGAGAACTTGTCTGAAACAAAACAAAACAAACAAATAAACAAGAAAGACTTCACATCTAAGCTGGGCCTGGTGGCGCATGCCTGTAATCCCAGCACTTGGGAGGCTGAGACAGGAGGATCATTGTGAACTCGAGACCAGCCTGGGCTACAAAGTGAGCTCAAGGCCAGCCTGAACGGCATAGTGAGAACCTGTCTCAAAAAGACAAGGGCCAGGGAGCTAGCAGCCTAAGTGCCTGCCTAGCAAGTGCAAAGTCATGAGTTCAATCCCCGGTGCCGCCAAAAAAAAAAAAAAAAAGACAAGGACTGGGGATTTAGCTCAGTGGCCTAAGCACCTACCTTGCAAGCGTGAGGTCATGAGTTTGATCCTTGGTGCCGGAAAAAAAAAGAGACTTCACATCTAGGAGTCCCCAAAGGAATTACATGAAGTACAAAAGGAAAGCAAATGTTTGCCCTAAAAGCAAGGAGATTGAAAAACGGAAGAAGGGTTAGCATGACGTGTGGGATGAGAAGAAAATGAACAATTTAAGGGTTGAAGTGTGCAAACAACTATTCATCTAATGCAATGTAGTACCCTGGAAAAGAAAAAGGACACAAATGTGAAGACTGGAAGAATCTGATTAGTCTCTGCAGTGTGGTTAAGAATAATGAGCCAGCATCAGTTTCTTTGTTTTGACAAATATACCACAGTATGTCAGGTATTAGTACTAAGATGAGCTGAGCGAAGTGGTTTTTTTTTGTTGTTATTGTTGTTTTTTAAAGACAGGGTCTTCACTGTGAAGTTCAGGCTGACCTTAAACTCCCTTATGTAGCCCAGGCTGTCCTCAAACTCACAGTGATCCTCCTGCCTCAGCCTCCCAAGTGCTGGGATTACAGGCGTGCGCCACCACACCTGGCAGCTGAGTGAAATTTTGCAGGAACTCTCTGTACTGTCCTTGCAACTATTCTGTAAATGTGAAATTATTCCAAAAGAAGAATCTAAAACCTCTTGCCCAAAGGCATATCAAATAAATGAAAATCAGTCAATATATCAATCAGCTGCACGTTACAGGTGAGATGTATGTGTCCATAGGTGTTTATATAGGGTGAATTTTAAAGTTTTGGGTAATGTACATTAAAATGCTATTTTCTCCAGGTCATGTAATGCTGTAAGTTAATTCTCTTCTTTATATTTTTTTGGTATAGCTTGAATATTTTACAATAAGAGTGTATAAATTTTATGAGGAAAAAAAAAAGAGCAAAAAATGACTTTAGGCTGGCCTGAAGAAACAGAGTACCAGGCTCAGAGTGTCACCCTGGACAGCTTGACAGATTCCTGCTTCTACTGGGTCCAGGGCTCATCTTCTCCTGGGGCAGGGCCAGCTTTGGGCAAATTTCCTCCCCCTCTGCAAAGCCTATAAGTTAATGGAAATGTGTCAGCTTGCAGGAGTTCAGGGAAAGTGTGTACAGTATTGATCAGAGAGCTCTACGATACTGTGTTTCTGCTTACTAGTGAGCCTGAATTCAGATGTACAGTATATACTGTATGTATGGACTGACAGTGTTCTTTTGTCCTTTCCTTATCCTTTTGGGGTGCCGGGGATTGAACTCAGATCCTTGCACATGGTAGGCAAGCACTCTACCATTGAGCTACATCCCCAGCCCTTTTTATTTTACGTCATGGTCTGGCTAAGTTGCTCAGACCAGTCTCAAACTCACATCCTCCTCCCTCAGCCTCTGGTGCAGCCGGACCAAGGCATGCACCACCTGGCTAGGCTTTAATTTTAGAGCGGTCTTAGGATCCCAGCAAAAGTGAGTGGAAGCACAGAGTCTCATAAACTCCCTGTCCCTCGGCCTCCCTGAGTGCTAGGGTTACAGCACTGTGTGCCATCCTGTCCGGCTTGTGGCCAACATTTAGGAGGCGTCAGGAACTCGGCTGCGCAGAAAGCAGGCGTGGTTAATGGAGGGTATCATCACTAAGCAAATCAGCACACACATCAGTGTATTATTATGATGGTGATAACTTCTCTGAAGGAAAGGAGGGACAGGATGGTCGTGGCATGGAGGCAGAGGACGTGAGTTTGTAGGTGGAACTCAGGGACGGCCTCCATTGAGCTGAGAGTAGGAATAGACAAGGAAACTAGGAGCCTGGGGAAGAGCGAAGGAGAAAGAGCCTTCCAGAAGAAGGTAAGGCCCGGGTGGAGGCCCCGACGGCAGAGCAGGCCACGTGGGGAACACAGGTCTGGTGTACAGGGACAGAACCTGGGAAGCCAGGGTGAAAGATTGGGCCTTGCGGGGCTTTCCGAGCTGCACAAAGGGTCCCCTTTCCGGTACCTTTGAGACCGGCAAGATGTGGAAGTGTTTTCTTCCTTCCCATTCTATCACTGGGTGCACATTCCTTGATTTGTAAGAAAAGCCTTTTCAGAAAGATGTCATGGCCCATGTAGAGACCAGCAGATTCAAAATGCACATAAAATTTACTTGACGATATTAGCCAAATTCCCCAAATCCCTGCGCACCCCGGCATATTTCTTCTATTTTAGGGCTTAAAATATGAGAGAAATTTCCTGTTTCTGCAAAACCTATTTGTTCATGTAAAGCAAACTAAGCTCGCTCCATTCAGCTCATGTTCCTGGACGCCCCTCGCTCTGGGTCCAGGGCCCTGCTGGGTTCCAGCCTGTGAATGCGAGTCCTGGCAGGGGGACAGTGCCAGGTAGCTAGCTCTTCACATTCTCACCTCCCAAGTCAAACTTGATGGCACAGGTGCTGTCGAACACAGGCCTCGCAGTCTGGGTCTTCCCTGGGATCCTGTGATAAGTCTGTTATCATAAATCCTACACTGTCTTTTAATTTGCTCAGCAAATATTTATTGAATGAATATATTACATTATCATGGGTTTAGATAACATCTAAAATATACCATTCAACAGAAGACTATGCAATCATTAAAAGCATGAAGTAGTCATAGATTTACTGATATAGAAATGAGGTCCATTCCCAGCACTTGGGAGGCTGAGGCAGGAGGATCACCGTGAGTTTGAGGCTAGCCTTGGCTACCTAGTGAGTTCAGCCTAAACTGCATAGCAAGACCCTTTCTCAAAAAAAAAAAAAAAAAAAGACAACAATAACAACAACAACAAAACAAAGAAAAAGAAAAAGAAAGAGGTCTGTGAGTTAAATGGAAAAAAGCAAGGTATAGAATAACAATTATATTCTTTCTTTCTTTTTTTTATTTTTTTGAGACTGGGTCTTGCTGTGTAGTCCAGGCTGGACTCAAACTCACAGTGGTCTTCTTGGTAGCCCAGGCTGGGTTCCACTTTGGGATCCCAGTGCCCAGGCTCCCGAGAGTGCTGGGATTATAGGTGTGTGCCATCGCACCCAGTTCTTCAATTCCTCTTTCTGACCTATTTACTAAGTCTAGGCTGCTCTTTAACTTTATGGTCACTTTTGTTGCATTCTTCTCTCTAGTGTTTTGTTTTGGTTTGGTTTTGGGTGCTGTGGATTGAATCCGGGCCCTCTTGCATAGTAGCCAATTGCTCTACCATGGAACTACATTCCTAGCCCTTTTAAACTGTTATTTTGATGCAAGTTCTCACTAAATTGCCCAGCCCGGCTCCAAATATGTCATCCTTCTGCTTCAGCCTGCAGAGTAGCTAGGCATCCATAGGCATGCCACACCCAGCTAGTGATTCTATTTCTAAAAAATAAAATTACCAGCCAGGGACATAGCTTAGCAGCATAAGCACCTGCCTGACAAGCGCAAGGTCCTGAGTTTGATTCCCAGCACCTAAAAAAGAAAATTACTTATTTATTTTGGTTCTAGAGATCAAACCCAGGACCTCATGTATGCTATACCATTGATCTTTACCCCAGCCCTCAACTTCTATTTGAATATATTTTAATAAACTGCTTCCAAAGGGTATCCATGATATAATAAACAAGAAACAAATTCATAACAGTATGACCCCAGTTTTGGAGAAAATTATGTATGTATGTATATACTCAAAAAGAACTGAAAGAAAATTATTAATATGACTATCTCTGGGTATAGGGTGGATTAACCACAATTTTTTTATTTTGTGAAAATTTTTCAGTATTTATATATTCTTTTATGATCAGAGAAAATGATCTAATATTTTTTACTATTTCCTTTTTATTCAAGATCCCTCTATTCAGTGAATAGACGTTTACTGAGCACCTACTATATGCCCCATTTGCCAGTTTAAGCGTTGCTGTCCCCATTTAGCGGTCGAGAAAACAGTCAGAGAGGCTCAGTGACTTGCCCAAAGTCATGTGGGGAGGGGGCCACGCTGGAACGAAGGTTTTCTGCTGTGGGTCACAGTGCCTTCTGGACCAGGTCTCATGCGGACAGCCTTCCGACGTGGGGGTGTGAACCACTTCAGGCTGCTAGGAAAGAGCAAGGCTGAGCCCACAGTAGGCTCTGAGCACGCTGCCCACCCATTTGGCATGCCCTTGTTTGGTACAGTTAAACACATTCCTAAGAGGGATGTTCATGGCCATGTTATTTAAAATAGCCTAAAACTGGAAAAGCTTCAAGTACTCAATAACAGGAGAATGGATCAATAAATTGGATGTTATGGTCACAAAATGGACTAGTACTCAGCAGTAAAAAAGGAACACAGTTTTAAAGAATTAAAAACAAAAGTGAAAAGCAAACAAAAGACAAAAGGAACCATCTGCTGATACAGTGTAGACAAATCTTAGACATTGGATGTGGAGCAAAACAGATTCCATACATAGAAGTTGAAGAATATGCAAAACTTATCAAGGAGAACAGATATCAGAATATTGGTTACTTTGAGGGCTGGAAAGGAGGAGGAAGGAACTGTGAGGAGTGATGGAACTGTTTCACTCTTGGTCAGCATGGTACATACACAGCTGTTATACACAAAGTTCACGCGAGTTACAGGTCACTCAAGTGTTGTGATAGAGAAAGGGAGAGGAAGACAGGAAGGAGGAAAAAGAGGGAGGGAAAGAGGGAAAGAAAAATAAAGCAAGTCTGGTCCTGGTTCCCAGACCTACCACTGTAACCACTGGACTGTTTTCTTACTTCTCTAAGACCCTGTCCTCATCTATAAAATGGGGAAAATAATAGCACCTATCTTTCTTTCTTTTCTTTCTTTCTTTCTTTCTTTCTTTCTTTCTTTCTTTCTTTCTTTCTTTCTTTCTTTCTTTCTTTCCTTAACAATGCAAACATTCATTTAATTGAGCACTAATTGGAATCCTTCAAGAAACACATTCACGGGGACATGAAGGCGTAGCCAGGTTCTTCATGAAGACTGTCACAGACCTGATGTTACATCGAGTAACAACCCTCCAGGCTGAGCATTTCCTCATGCACATTATAGGACCTTTCTTTTATAGTGATTTTTGAGACTCAAATGAGACAATACACAAAAAAGTGCTTAGCCCAAAAGGCTGAAAAATACTAAACATTTAGTAAAAGTTATTCTTGCTGTTAGTCTCTTTGCTACCATCTCCACCAGGCCCCTGAAGCCTCAGCACAAAGAACAGTTTCTAGTTGGAAATGGTGGTGCATGCCTATAATCGCAGCACTCTGGGAGGCTGAAGCAGGAGGATTACGACTTGAGCCCAGTATGAGCAATTACTTAGCAAGACCCTGTCTCAAAATAAAAAATATAAAAAGGGCTGGGGCTGTAGCTCAGTGTGAAGGCCCTAGGTTCAATCCCCAGTACTGGAAACACAAAAAACCTCCAATAAACCCAGTTCCTACTTCAGGGTTAGATCAGAGCCCCAGGTGGAGCTCCCAAGCCCCCCATCACTGAATACTGCCACGCTTACGGAATCCACAAGGCTCCAGTGACTAGAAAGAGGTTTCGTCGAATTCCGAACAGGAAGCAGCAGTGGCAGCTGATTATCTGTGACCTCAATATAGCTATCCATTATCTCACTGTGGTTTCTTGTTTCTCTGACAGAGGAAACGCCCCCGGCTTTCTTGAAGTTACTCTAAACACTCCGTTCCTTGTTTGGCTCTGGCAGGATAATGTTACCCCCGGGTGCTCCCGGGCTTGGAGCTGTGGCCTCCCTGCCAGCCGGGGGCTCCAGCTCAGCAGCCAAACCTTGGGACAAGCATCCCCTCCACTCAGGGAGCAGTGACAGGAGCAGGCGAGGAAAGACCACCAGGGTCCTCAGTCATCGGAGAGAAGAGAAAACAGCAAGAAACCTTAAACACAGCATCGCATCCACAGTTTGCTCCTCTCCAAGAAGCCAGCTGGGCAGAACTGCTGTGCCGGGCAGGGGTGCATCTTCGCACCTCTCATCATCACTGTTTTCTAAATTATACTCCAACCCCTCCTGCTCCCACTAAGCAATTCACCCTCCTCGGGCATCCACCCTCCAGGTGAGGAGCACAGCCCAGCTGGGGATCCAGGCTGGAGAAGAAAAGCCCTGTTCATCATTATTCTTATAAATACCGGCCTCCACGAGGCTCTGCCAAATTACAAAGTAGGCAAAGTTGTCTTGTTTTGTTTTGGCTTGGTTTTTAGAGAGTCTCACGATGTATATCCCAGGTTGTATATCCCTCGAACTCAGCGTGTAGCCTAGCTGGATTTGAACTCATGGTAATGCTCCTGCCTCAGCCACCTGAGTGTTAGGGGGATTAAAGGCATGCATTACCACTCTTGGCACTGATGAAGTCGTCTTTATCTTCTCCTCCTGGCCACTCTCTGCCCCTATTCGCTATGCTTTTAGGAAACCATATCCCTTAGCACCGCATTTGAGGAATTATTCATTCTGAAGAATTAAGCATTTCCTGAGTTTTCCCTCTCAGGAATACTTAAGATTTAAAAAACAAACCTTGAGGCCCAGGGCTGACATCTAAGGACTCATCTCTAACGGGGAGTCCGAGGCCTGCGGGCTCACTGTGGCCCCCTTGTGGCCATGACCTCTCCAGTCAGCGCTCCGGATGTCAATGACACAGCAAGAGTTCAATTTAAAAGACTTTTTTTTTTTT
This sequence comes from Cuniculus paca, assembly GCA_004365215.1. Taxonomy (NCBI): domain Eukaryota; kingdom Metazoa; phylum Chordata; class Mammalia; order Rodentia; family Cuniculidae; genus Cuniculus; species Cuniculus paca. The sequence continues at coordinate 1,887 of RJWT010028843.1, read as the reverse complement.
TTTAAAAGAGGAACAGGAAGGTGAAACTCTTACAGTTTGGTTAGAATGAAATAGGGAAACTGTAAAACTGTAAAAGCAGGTAAAGTGCAGGAAAAAGTATCAAAAGCTGCTCTCACACACCCCAGGACAAGAAGCAAGAAGGTCTTCTGGGCAAAGTCACTAGGGGTTCCGGGCCAGGGGAAATGACATTCGGTCGACAGGAATGAAGCCAGCTTCTGGGGGTCCAGCTCGGTCCCCAGCTTGCTGAGCCTTGAGCAGTCGCTTAACCTGGGACCCACACCCTCACGTCAAAATATCTTGGGCAGGAAGGATACAGTGGCCTGGGCGGGGCACGGGTCACAGGTGCGTCTGGTTTCTTCATCAAGTCTGCCATCAGCCTGGGTTTAACCAGAGAAGCAGAACTACAACGGCGTAGAGGAAGGTGGGCGTCGGTGTGATTCATCTGTTGGAACTGCTTACTATGCGAGCTGCTGTTGCTTCTGCCTCTAGTGCTGGGCCTGAAGTCTGGGAGAATGCATGACCATGAAAGGTGGTGGAGGCAGAAGATATGGGGGCCAGAAAGGACAGGATGAACTAGAATCTGCAGCACTCTCGGTGCCTCTTGAACCTCCTACTTCAAGGCCACAGGTGATCTGAGAAGTTGCTGGGCCCTTGTCACGGAGCTAAACGCGTGCTTGGCTCAGGAGTTGAAAATGCTGGAGGAGAGCTGATCGGGCCAAAGGAGCCGGGGGACCCAAGGCTGTCCCATGCGAGGCGGCGAGCTGGAGGGTCTGGGACACTGCGAGTGACTGAGTTACCACACTTGGAGCATAAATGTGGCAGTTTTACTCTGCCCTGCAAATCTTGTGCAGATTTTCTTGGGGCTGACCCTGGCCCAGAAGTTGACAGGGAGAGGAATTCTGAAAAACGCATTCCAATTTAGCTAGCTTGACATAGTACAAAGCCACTGTGATTCTTTTCTGTTTGCCAAACCCTCATCAATTAGTATGTGTTACTTTTTTTTTTTTTTTTTGAGATGAAAGACATTTTTTGGTGGGGGGTGGACAAGGTCTTGTTCTCCCAGCTGATCTTAAACTCCCAGACCCAAGCAATCCTCCTACCTCAGCCTCCCGAGTAGCTGGAACTATGGATGTACATCATTGTGTTTACTTAGCTTAGTATGCATTGCTTTATTTTTTTGTTTGTTTTGTGTTTTTTTGAGATGGTTTCACTATGTAGTTCAGGCTGGCCTTGAACTCACAGTGATCTTCCTGCTTCAGTTTCCTGAATGCTGGGATTATAGGCATGCGCCATAATGCCTGGCAGTATGTATTACTTTATTTATTTTATTACTTTAATAACCAGGAAAAATATTAAATCAAGCATGGTAGTTCATGTCTGTAATCCCAACATTCTGGGAGGCTGAGGCAACAGGATCACAAAGTGCAGCCCAGCCTACGCCACTTTCAACTTGGTGAGATCCTACCTTAAAATAAAAAAACAAGTAAAAGGCTGGGGGTATAGATCAGTGCAAAGGCATTGGGTTTAATCCCCCACCACACACACAGCGTCCCTAGAATATCCACCAAATGGCTAGTAATGTATAGAAAGGGTACTCATTTCATCAGTCAGTGGGAAATGCAGATTAAATGCACAACAGGATATCCCATATGACCACCAGAAAGGTTAAATGGAAAGGGACAGACAATACTAAGTGGTGGTGAGGAGACACAGCAAGCAGAACTGTCACACATTACTAGTGGGAGTAATGCATTAGTAAGGCAAAAAAAAAAAAAGTAATATATGTTTTTTTTTTTTTGCGGCACCGGGGATTGAACTCACGACCTTGCACTTGCCGGGCAGGCGCTTAGACCGCTGAGCTAGATCCCCAGCCCTGTTTTTGAGACA
>RJWT010028842.1:0-15101 GCA_004365215.1 Cuniculus paca | reverse complement strand
TAGCAGCATATGCAGGGGCCAGGAATTAATCCTTCTAATGGGCTCCATATTGTTCCCCTCCTCATTAGCGTTCTTTACCCAGTTTGTGGCCTCTACATTTTAAGAGAAATGTCAAGACCTGGAGATGGTCCAAAGAAAAGCAATAAAAATGATAAAACAGCAAGGAAACAGGTCTTAGAAGAGGTGAGTGGAGAATTAGAGACTGGAGAAGACAAGGTTTCATGTTGACCCAACCATGGCCTTTGCTGGAACAGAAAGTCAGAAGTACCAGAAGCTCAAAACTTTTACTCCACACCTTGATTTCATTCATCCAATGAAGCCAAATGTCTACTATTCGGAAACATGTCTTTTAAAGCTTATTTCTCATTTTCATCAAGCAAGTGTTATGTTAGCCTAGCCTGAGTTTAAATCAAGCACAGAATTTGCTTCTGGAAGGTATCTCTGCTATATGGTGCCCCCTGGTTTGGAGTTTCAGTGTTTAGAATTAATAAAGGGACTCATTGAGTCTAAAACTTTGAGTAAAATGACAAAAGAGACATTAGAAATCCCAGAAAGTTCAGAAAGAAGCTTTCAGAGAAGAGTACAGAAAGATAAAGTGAAGGAAGGCAAAGGATTTAGGTAGTTTGAGGGTCACAGTGGATGTGCTACAGTCTTTGGTAGGCACAGCCACCATGGAAGAGGAAGACATGGCAGCTACTGTGGTTTGGATCTAGACTGTCCCCCAAAAGTCCATCCATTAAAGGTTTGGTTCCCTAAAGTGTCACGATCAGGAAATGTCAGAACTTTTGACAGGTGGGACCTAAAGGGAGGTCTTTAGGTCATATGAGGCCCGTTTTTGAAGGAGGTGGTGTGATCCTGGCCCTCTCCTCGCTGTCTTTTGATTCCTAGCCATGAGATGAGTCACTTTGCTCCACCATGATGTGCCACATCACCACAGGCCCAAAGAAGCAGAATGAACCCATCACGGACTGAAGCTCCAAAATGGTAAGCCAAAATAGAACTTTTCTCTTTGTAGGTTGATAACTCCAGCTGGTCATAACAGTGATGAAAAGCTGATTAGTGCAGTTCCTGTCTTTAAGCCATTCCAAGTGAGCTCAACACAGAGTGTCAGGGTGAATCCTGAGGTATGATGTCAAGGGTGTGAGAATGAACAGCACCAACTCCCGTGTAAAGAGATTCTCCTTTAGTGCCATGAAGTATTTGCCTCCTGACCCTGAGTTCTTCAAGATTAAGCTCCTTTCCCAGGCTGCAGAGTTAGTGAGTTGGGAATGAAATGCCAGTTCCAGGGCCATGCACTGTATCAACAAGGCCAGGGAAAGTTTGAGAAAGCAGTTTTTAAAGTACTCCATGATATTTGAAGTGTTGCCTCCTCTTAGCTGCATAAGAGAAACTGATGCCATAGTAATCAATCAGGGAGTACTGCATATGAGACTGTGTACATACTCCTGGGGAGACCGAGTCATGCAACTCCAAATGATTAGGATCCATTTGAGGAGAACCAAGTGTGGAGAGTCATGAATACTCATGGTTCTGAGGTATCACAGTCATTCCACTTTGCTCACATTCTCACCTCTACCTTGCTTTTCAGGGATCCATCTAGGACCCAAAGAAAGGAAAGAACATGACTCAAAGTAAACAACCAAGAGGAGACCATGGGCTCCAGCAGTGATCTTTTTATTCCAATTCCAGAGTTCACTGCAGCAGCCAACATACCAGGGTACAGATGGAGGGGACTCAATAAGGGTGCCAGCCATGAAGGTGCCAAGCATGAGACAAGGAAGGACTTGCTTATATCTGAAAAAAGCAAGTGGATCTGGGGAGAAGGAAAACCAGAGAAGGAGCAGAATTATTATACTGATCTGAGGAAAAATCACAGGTAAGTAGGACAATCTTATCCATAATAATCTTCCCCTCCATCCAACACATGTGAGAGTTAATCAATAAAAGTATCAATAAATGCCATTTGAGTAATTAGCAAAGATGAAAACTGTAATGAAATTGATAGACTACTAACATGTATATGCACACCCAGCTGCAAGCTCTCAGACTTTCTGTTACTAGAAAAGATGATAAGAACCCAATAGCGCAATGATCACTATTATGTTATTAAGACAATAAGGCAGCAGTGTGATAATGTGGTATTGACTTTGGAAGTGGTGTAAGAAAGTTAATAAGTCTCATCCATTCCTAGAGCAACCCATGAGTGCCTCTGCAATGGATGCTGGTGTTTGAATGCCTAGCAAGCATCCTTCATCCTTTTAGCAGAACCATAACTCTGTATTGGGGTAATACACTCTACTCAGGGAATGAGTCAAGACTGCAGTCTGATTGCCCCTTATCACATGAATAAGCTCCCAGCCTTCCTTGTAATTAAATTATGCATAATCCACTTCTTATCAATGAAACTAACAGTAAAATCATCTAAGGTGGAGGTCATTTTCAGATACACTATTCAAGACTTGCCCACTGCATGGCTGTTCTTCATCACTGTTTTCCAAAGTCATCTTTGAGTGAAGCACAATAAAGCAGCAGTCCATTTTCAACTTTCACCCACATGGCAAGAAGAGGGTCAGCATTCTGCCTCTTTTGATGGTCTGTCCTGAGAATCCTACACATAAACTTGGGTATGGTTTTAAGGAGATTCAGGGTTTTCACAATGGGAGGTGACATGGGAGCCTGACCACCTGCTTGTGTGGCTTCTTAGTCCTTCTGGATTTTTATGTGCCCAATCCCAGGTATATCATTTCCACCTTATAAGTCAGTGGATCAGAAAAAACCCAGATCATTGTAGGAAATTCTGGCCACATGGTGACTTGATGTCCAATGGTGGGAGTTCCATGTCTACTAGGGCCAATGGAAGGTTGGGAGATATTTTCAAATGCTTGATATTCTCTGATGAAGATGTCCTTGTCCAAGGACATTTTGTTCATCTACATTATGATTATCATGCTGAGGTTTGCAGAGTCTCTACATAGTATCTCTCCCCAACATAGTTATGGGGGTGGAGAGAGCAAGGATGTGAAGAGGCTAGAGTTATTGCTTCAACCTACTGCAGCCCTGTCCTTCTCTGGTATCCAATCAAAGCTTATAGCCTTCTCAGTCACTCAGTAAATGGGTTAGTGAAGCATCTTCAAGTATGGGGTATTGTCTTGGTTACTTTTCTCTCGTTGTTGAGACAAAATACCTGACACCCAGCATGAAGGAAGGAAAGGTTTATTTCTTACAGTTTATGGAGGTTTCAATCCATACTGAACTGACTCCAAGGCAGAGTGGCATGGCTGAGGGGCAGCCATTCATGGTGGCCTGCAAGCAACAAGAGTGAAAAAACAAAAGAGGAGGGAAAACACACTTTCTTCCTCCCTTATATTGTATGCCAGCTCCAACCCTGGGCAGGTGCAGCACTCACACCACCAATCCCAGCTCTAGGCAATGAACCAATCACAAACGCTAGACTCAGCTGCCTCCATGACTGCATGAGGCTTGGGGGGTGGAACACCAAACACAAACCATAACAGATATGCTGCTTCCAGGACCCACAATGACCAGCCAAACAGTCTTCTCCTTTCTTGGTGATAAGAGATGCAAGATGAAATAATCTGTAGAGGGGCTACCACAGTATGCATAGGGCCACCAGACCCTACAAGCTTTACCAATGTGGCAGATTACTAAGTTTGTATAGGTTATTTGTATTAGTGTTCACCTGCCCTCTGGAGTTTATGTGTCTTCAACGTACATTTGGTCCAATCAATAAGATATTGGTATTGTTAGCAGTGTAGTTCAGGTCCTTTCAGAATACATAGACAGAGTGTAGAAGAGAGGGTTAATATGGCTCTGAAGCAATACTGTTGTTTGGGGCTGCTGCTTACCCTCCTTCCTCACAGGAATAAAAAAAATGTCCATTCACCAGATCAGTGACCTCATGCCATAAACTTGTGACCATGTTAACCTGCTTTATAAAAAATACTGTATATGGCCTAGCAGGGACAATGGAAGGTACTACTTGACTGAGTTTGTGACAATGAACAGGATTATAAGGGCCAGAATGCTAGTCCTGGTTATAAGCAAGTGCTTCACAACTATTAAGCCATTCCTTATCCAACATAATGCTCTACCACCATCTCCCTCAATCCAGTAACTGATGATCTACTCTCCCACGTACTAACTTGAGTCTTGTCCATTCAACCAGACTAGATCCTGCAGTTTCCTCATGGTAGAGGCTTTTCTCATTTTGCAGGTCTACCCTTTAGCTGACCAGCTTTAGATTTGTATCTAATTCCTACTTTTGGTCTGGAGGCCAAGATAAGAGGTAGTGTAGATCCTGGGGGCTGCGGGGTGAGGAAACATTTTGTATCGCAAGACAGAGGCCACTGCACCCTCTTTAAGAAAATGAAGAGTTTTAGGCTTTAGCAGGGAGGGCCATATCCATATCATAAGCTCAGATAATACAAGGCAATCTGGAAGTCTGGGATGTTTGAGTGCATAGATTCAGATGTTTTCATCAATCTCAGTGACCCACACCTAACACAATGCGAATCCTGATATCTGCACACTTATCTTCTTACTGGAGTTGTACTCTCATAATTAAATTCCAAGTCTAATTTTGGGCTTTTTCTGTATTCATTCTGGAGCTTATAAGTATCTTTAAAAGCTGTCAGGCTGGCCATGGCACTTAGTGGTAGTGTGTTTGCCTGGCATACAAGAGGCTTTAGGTTTGATCATTCAGACTGTAAAAATAAAAATAAAATAAGTTGCTAAAGCAAGGAGGCCCTATTATTTTCACACTTTGCCTTAAACTGGTGATTAGACACCTTCAGCCTTTCATTGTCCTTCTCTAGTGCACTCATAGCCCCATCAACATCCATCCAATCTATAGTCCTTTTGATTAGTAACTTTTTTTTGAAGAGAATAAAATCAAAAGAAACAAAGCAGAGTAGAGTCAATCAAAACAAAGCAATGAACATGCTACGTGACTTCAGAACAAGATCAAAGGAATTCAATAATGGCTACCATAATGCCTCTTGTTATCTTCAAAATAACTGCTCATACCATCAGGTGTTAATAAAATCATACAAAATAGAACAGAATAAAATCAATAAAAACAAAACAATGAAAGCAATACAGGACTTCAAAACAAGAAAATAGTAAAACAGTGGCTACCATAATGCCTCTTGTTATGTTCAAAGCAGTTGCCTATACCTTCAAACATAATACAATCAAACAAAACTAAATAGAGTGAAATCATTCAAAACAAAACAATGAAAGCAATACAGGGCTTCAAAACAAGATAATAGGAAATCCATGATTACTACCATTATGTACTCTGTTATCTTTGAAATAGCTGTCCATGCCATCAAGTACAATAAAATCAAACAAAACAAAACAGTATAAAACCAAACTAAACAGAACAATGAAAACAATAGGGGGTTCAAATCATAATAAACAATGACCACTGTCTTTCCTTTTTAGACAATTCCTCCCCTTTCACTTTCACAATATGTATTGTGCATTTTGGATCCCACTAACTCCTTTAGTTTTTTTTACTAGGGAGACAACATGATATTTACCCATGTAACTCTGAACCATTTCATTCATGAGCATGATCTCAAGTTGTATCCATTTACTTATAAGAGTCACAAGGTTATCTTTCTTTATAGCTGAGTAGGTTTCCATTGTATAAAACTGCCATGTCTTTCTTATCCATTCTGCAGCTGATGGGCAAGCTATCCCTACTATTTTTCTGGTTGCCTGTCAATAGAGCATTGTTTTCCCTCCTTTTACTTTCAGTCTATGAATTTTCATTCTAGTTAAATGTGTTTCCTTTATAAAGCATATTGATGGATCATGTCTCCTGACCCACTCTGCCTGTGTTTCTTTCTATTGGTGAATTGAGGTCATCTACATTAATGGTTATGGCCAACATTCCCTGTCTTGTCTCTGCCATGCTATTTTCCTGCCATTAGCTCCCTACTTTTCCCCTCCATTCAGTTGTCTGCCCCTCTTGATGATCCCCCTCTGCTGCTGTTCTGTGGTCATTTTTATCTCTCTTTAGAATGTTCTTTAGTATTCTTTGTAGGATTGAATTGGTGGTCATGAATTCCTTCAGTTGTTCTTTGTCATGGAAGTATCTTGTTTCTCCATTAATTTGGAAAGAAAGTTTTGCAGGGTACATCAGTCCGGGTTGGAAGTTGTTTTCTTTCAGGACTTGCCATATTTCACTCCACTCTCTTCTTGACTTGATGCTTTGTGTTGAGAAGCCTGTCATGATTCTGATAGGTTTTCCTTTATAGATGATCTATTTTTTTTTCTCTAACAGATTTTGATATTCTGTTCTTGTGTTGAATTTCTGGGATCTTTATTATATGTCTGGGTGTAGATTTGTTTTGGTTATGGCTAGCTGGAGTACTATATGCCTCACTTATTTGAATGTCACTTCCTTTTCCCATGTTTGGGAAGTTTTCTGCTATTACTTCTGTAAATAGACTTCTGATGTCATTTGTGTTGATCTCTGCTTTTTCGCTCACACCTTTTATTCTTAAGTTATGTTTCTTTGGGTTGTCTTGCAGCCATTGAATTGCTACTTCCTGGTTCTTTGTTATTTTTAAGAGATCTTTCCTTTCATGATCACAGGCTGCAAACCTGTCTTCAAGGTTTGAAAGTCCATCTTCAGTTTCTTCCAAACAGTTTTGCCAGCTTTCAATGGAGTCTTTGATTTCCTGGATATCTCTTTAAATCTGTTTCATGTACTCTAAATCTCTCTTGTATTGTTCATTCAAGGTTTCCCTCATTTTCCTATGCTCCTCTGCTTTTTCAATCTACATCTTCTTTAGAGGTGCTTAACAATTCTTTTATTATGTTTTTCATTTCTTCTTTTACCTGAGATAGTATTTCTGTTCTAATTTATTTTATAACCTCATGAAGTTGTCTCTTTACTTCAGTTGCCATCACTTCGGAAACTTCAGGTGTGTGACTCCTGATCTCTCTTTACATCTGCTGGACTTGCTCTGCATGGGGTGGAGTCCAGAGACCGCCTTTTGCTTCTTCACCATGACATTTTCCTGAGTTCTTACAAACAAGCAGGTAGTGGGGTCCCATGCACTTCCTGAATTGGCTACAATTTCTCTCAAGCATGACCGTTTGGTTCTCCTAGTCAGTGCTGGCTACGGGTATCTGATGATGGCCATTTTGTGCACTGGTGCAGGGCTGTCTGCTGCTTTTAGCAGCCTGTGTTGGCTCCCCAATGGCTGGTGGAGTGCATGTGGGCTCAGAGCCAGCCACTGCCTGTGAATCTGAGCTGGCTACCATTGATGAACATCCACAATGGCCACTGGAATGCGTGCTGTGACGGGGCTCAGTCCAAGCAATTTCCACAGGTCTGCACCCAGCTAGGAGCAGCCAGAGGAAGCTGGCAGATGCTCTGGTTCTGAGCTTACTGCCTGACTGCAAAATGGATCCTGGTCAATGACTGTCTCCTGCAGGAAGACTGGGTCTTCTGCACTCACTGCTAGCCAATGCAGTCCTCTGCATCTGCCACTCCCCTCCACTGCCATGTCTCTTTGCAGAGGTCTCTGAGGTCACCAGCAGCCACCATCACGATGACTGTGTGTCCCCAGGTTTCCACAGTTCCTTTCACAGTGAGTCTGGCTCTGGGTTAAGGTGTCACCAGCTACCGCCTTCTTCATCATTTAAGTTTTTCTTTTTATTGTCTCTCTGTGGGCTTCAGTCACACTTTGGATTCTTCCTAGGTCCAAGGGACCTACTTCCTTCCTTCTTGTCTTCCCCATGATGCTATGTTCCAGTGTCTGGACTGTGTCTCTCAGAGAGGCTGTTTACTCTTCTGCTTACTGTTCTGCCATCTTCCTAGAAGTCTGATTAGCAATTTTTAACTTTACCAGATTTTAGATCCTTCAGATAGTATGCCCTTCATGTATTCCCTTTCTCTGGCTTCCTAACCAAGCCCTTCTGTGAGTTCAACAGTACAACATTGTCTATGTCTGGTATAGTCAGAAATTCATCCACTTCCAGAGTTAAGGTTTCACTACCAGTTGATTAGTGGGGTTCCACATCTAGAACCCCACTTTAGAGCCTGCTTTGTCAGCCTACTGCTGACATCAATCACTACTGGTCAGTTCTCCCAGGAAACACACTTTGAGATGGAGAATCAGGTACAGAGGCTCTGGGAAGTAGTGTGCAGGACAAGTGCAATAATCCTCAGAGAATTTCCCAAGGAGCTCAGAGACTAAGTTGTCCTGAATAAATGTAAAGTTGACAGACCTTTGTACCCTTTATCAACCAGCCTTTAGATGTAAACTTCTCTGGGGAAAGGATTGGTCTGCCTTGGGTGAGACAGGAAAAGACAGGATAACTCCTGGAGAGGGTCATCTCTGAGTCATTAGCAGGCTGCACCCATGGACTCTGGGAAGTAAGCATCTTGCTCTTGAATGGAGATTCAGGCACACAATATCCAAGACTGTACCTTAGTCTAAAGAACTTTGATGTAGCCTACAAAATCCCAACAAGGAGGGAACATACAAAGAGTCAGATGACAGCTACAGGGAGATGAAAGAAAGAGGAATAAAACAAAATTACAGCACACAAAATTTACACCCAAAGTATGACATATCTAAGGTTCCCAGTGACAAGAAGAAAATGCAGTCCTTACCAAGAGTCATAGATACATAGGAAAAATATCCTAATTCTCAAAATGATGACTGTTTTTTGTTAATGTTGAGGTCTGGAAGGTGTTTCTCCTTCACATCTTGATAGAGTGTGGGCTTTGTGTGGTAGACAAGAACACCAGCATCTTTTGGTGGTCAGTACTAAAATAAGCATTTCCTTGCAGTCTTAGAGCCCACCAAAAGCTCACTTCAGGCCTAGCTCCAAAGGACAGCAGCTAACCAAGTTAAACAGTTCATGTCTGTCTCTAAACAGACTACCTCTATGGAACTCTTTCCAGATTTCATTGAAGGTTCTATCTTCAGAGACAAATGTAGAAAAACATTTTCAGAATACCTGTCTATTCATGAGAAAATTCTTTTAAAGTGGATACAATAATTGCAGTAATCTACTAAACTTTTTGAAACATTTGTTCAGCAGTCTTTGAAAAAAAAAAGCAAATCATTTTCATTTGATGAAAAGGCTGGTAATAAATTAAGTCTTTCATGCCCAAAGGATAATTTTTTTTAATTTCCAAATCTTTCCCTGTCAACATTCAGAGAGACATATTTATGAAGAAAGCAAAACAGATGATCTGGCCGCATTGCTGAAGGAAGGCCACATCTGTCTCTAAGTATCACAAGCCATTTACCCATGATAAATCTTCTGGGTCCAGAAACATTAGGATGCTGGCATTGTAAGCCTCCTCACCAAATAGCCTGTCTCCAGCTTCCTTTTTGTCATAGAGACACCGCTGTACCACTGCTAGCATCCCTGCCCCTGTTTCCCTTTCTCCTGGAAATTCTCCAGGTTTCACTTGCTTGCATACACTCTTGGCTCAGGGTAGCAATATATCTGCAGCCTTTCCTACCTGGTGAAGATCAAGTTCCCTTCCCTTGCTGGGGATACAGCTCAGTGGCACAGCGTCCACCTGGCAAGTGTGTTGTGAGTTCTATTCCCAGTACCAAAAGAAAGAAAGAAAAAAAATTCCTTTCCCTTAAGGGTACTTTTCCAATATTTTGCTGCTTTCCAAATTTGAATACTTTGTTCTCTTTTGAAGGACTTTGATACCCACCAGAGGGGAAGCATAAATGGTGAAATTTAAAACCTCTTCTACTCACCTGTCTCTCCGTCTTCAATTTTTGTCTGTCATAAGGCAACCTGAGGCACTGCCACTCTAAACATGCCCTCTCTGGAAGGTAAGACCAAGGCCTACTTGTTCCACATAGAAGTCAGCAAAGGAGCCATCCCCAGGCTAAAGTTCTGCCAGGACTAGTCCTTGTTTGGGTATCTAAACAGATGGACTAAAAAGTGCTGTTGAATGAGACAACCTGAAAAATGATCTTCAGGCTTCATAATGGGGCTGTGTAGAAAAAAGCATAGATCTTGGATTTAGACAAAGCCAATTTCAAAGTTTCCCTCACCACTATCTTTCTGGGCTTTACCTTTTTATATGTTAACAAAGATAGCAAAGTCTGACTTTTGAAGTTGTGAGGATTAAAGGAATCTCTGGCTTCTTGCTGTGGTCCCTACTTAAAAAGATTGCAAGACAAAGAATTAAGAGCAAGTCATTTATTAGGAGACAAATGTATTTACCTGCTAAAATTGTCCCAAATTGGATAATTTACACACAGAAATTTACTGTCTCACAGTTCTAGAGGCTGAAAGTGCAAGGTTAAGGTGTTGGAAGGATTGGTTTCTTCTGAGGTCCCTCTGCTGGGTTTGTAAATGGTTGACTTCTCCCTGTGTCTTCAAATGTATTTCTTCTGTGTGTGTGTATGTCCAAACTCATGCAGGAGTAGGATCTACCCTAATGATCTCATTTTATCTTCATTACCTCTGCAATGACACCTTCTCTGAATGTATGACTTTCAGAATAATACATACTTCAGACTACTGCAGCCTCCCAAAACCTTCTACCATAAAGAATTACAGGAGTGTCAAAATAAGACAGGAAAAGCAAGGAATCAGTGAAGGCTGTACTATCATGTCAGTTGCTGCTCTTGACACCTGGAACTCAGTCCCACTGGGGAAATCTAGGAGAAAGTAAGTCCATAAAGTGCCTAAGAATCATCCCAAATCTAGAACAAATCATCTTAGCATTTATGCGTCAAATTCCTGTCCCTCATTGAGGGTCATATTTTCCTGTGGGAATTCCTTCTAAGAATCTTTGAAAAATTTTATATATCTTACATCAAAATTCAAAGAAAGATCATGTGAAAAGTCAGGAAAATGGAGGAAAGCCTTATAAATGTCAAGAATCAACGTAAAGATATCAGTGAGTAAGGCCAAAAGCAACAGCAAGAAAGTTGGTACACAAAGTCAAAAGGTGAGGTTGACACTCCCAGGGAGCAGGTCAGAAATGTGTAGCAGAGAACCAACACAACCCGAACAGTCTATCTTGCTGGTTGCATAGCCATGTGACAAGGGCATGCTCCTGGTCTTGTCTACTCCTGGTGCCATTCTTGCAAGTACAATGATTAGTAACAAGCTCATGTTCTGAGTATACCAATCATACTCATGTTTCCCCAGAAAAATTGAAACAGCCTGCAACCTGAGGTTACAAAGTCCCACAGTGGCTGTGTGTGGCCTGGAGATTCAGGGAAACTGGTAGCTGCTCAATCCAAGCAGCAAGAAGCCTCAGATTGAGAGCAAAGCCAATGATGCAGCCCTGGACTAGGGCCAAAGCCCTGAAAGCTTCCTGGAGAGCCATACTTGTAAGTCTACATTCCAAGGCTATGTTATGGTTGATACATTGTGTCAACTTGAGAAGTTTAGGGGTTTAACTGAGAGACTCTGCAGGGAGCCAGGATCCTTACTTTGTAAATATCCTCATCCTGTAAAAGAGGAGGGCACAGAGATTTTGTGAATGCTACACTAGACTGGATGGCGGGGAGTGGCCAGTATACAATATAAGGGAGAAGAGACTTGTTCTCCCCTTCTTGCTCTGGCTGATGCCTTGAAGTGCTGCTCCAGCCCATGCCACCCTGCCTTGGAGCCAGCTGATTATGGACTGATACCTCCACAAACAGTGAGCTAAATAAACCTTTCCTTCCTTCCTTTTGGGTGTCCAGTGTTTTGTCCCAGCAACAAGAGAAAAGTAACCAAGACAGGCTAAGGGGCCTGCAGCCTGAGGTCCCCAGGTGACAGCAACGGAAAATTGTACCTGGTGAGAAAAGCCAAGCAGGAAATGAGTGAGAAGCAAGCTTCCCCTTCCACTTTATTCCATCTGGGACCCCAGATTGTTGATCAGTGCTGCTCCCATTCAGGGTGGATCATTCCCACTCCATTCGCTGACCTTCATGCCAGTCTTTTCTAGAAACACCGTCACAGACATTGCCAGAAGTATACTTTCCCAGTTTGCTAAAAGGAACCATCATAATACCTTATGCAAATCTTGAGTCTGTTGGTGTGCCATAAAATAACAAGTTTAGGAACTTATTAAATAAGTCTTTAACCATTTCTGTGTGATTCTATGTAGTACTGTTTTGGGGGGTATTTTGAGGGGGGAGGGTTGGTTTATTTGTGACAGGGTCTTGCTATGTATTCCAGTCTATTTTTTAACTCACTATGTAACTGAGTCTCACCTTGAACTTGCAGTGATCCTCCTGCCTTAGCCCATGAGTCCCAGGATTACAGGCATAAGCCACCAAGCCCAGCTCTGTGTACTATTGTTTTAGCCCTGACAGGATGCTGAATGTTATGGTATACAAGTACTACTCCATAATATGCTCTATTATTTTCACTATTGCTATATGCTATAATTCTTCATAAATACTGCCAAGGTGCTTTTTAAGACTGTTGCTAAGATACTGTGTACTAATTTTCACTTGTAAATACAACTATAAAACAGAATATTTTTATGATTTTAGGAATGCCCACAAATTCCCAAGGAAATTTTGAGTTCTCATCCCAAATCCCTATGACAAACATCCATCAGGTATTTGGAAATGCTAGTTGAAGGGTCCACCCCGAGCCATTGTCCCCTGGCTGGCAGCTTTCCCTTGGGCAAATCCAGACTTGCTCCAGATTACAGATGAAAACACCCTGGTAGGGCCTGGGACATTTTCAGGGTAGAGCCTGGGTGGGTAGGGGAACACTGATGGGGTTGTGGCCAGACATTAACAGTATCAACTACAAGTGCCTGCCTGGACAGTGCCTGCCTAGTCAGTGCTAAAAAGTTTTCTATCACAGTCAGGTTTCACCAGGAAGATCACTTTTTTTTTCACAGTGAGTTTCCCCATATTTTTCTTTAGCCTGTGCCTGTTCTAATGGGTTCACACTTCTCTATACCTATAGCACTGGCACCAGACAATCTACCAGCCTGATTCAGAAACATATTTTGCTGAATACAGGCCATTGCATACTCAAATCTCATGCAAACATCCTTTGCTTTTGCTTGTTCCAGAGAAGTTCTACAGATCCATCCACAAACGGGCCTTTCCTTCTCATTTTTTCTTCCCAAATAAATCCTTCCTGACAGAATCTTAATCATCTTCACAGCAGGGTCTTCAATCACTAACACAGGAACTCTCATCCCTACTTGTAAAACCGTATCACCATGGCACTGGCCTGTACTGGGGAAGTAGGACATTTCAAAACAGGTGACATTTCAAAACCTTCTCCAGCTGCTGTCTCATCCTTTGCAAGGACCTTCAATGGGAGAGATTCCCCAAAGTACATAGGCTGCCTGCTTTTCATGTGTTTAAGGATCCTCTTAGGAGAGTATTTACAGGAAGATTTCTAGGAAACATCACCAATGATAATGATTTAGGTTTGCAGCATTTTTAGCATTTTATCCAGCTACACTGGTGAGGCCCAGGCAAGTGGGCAGGAGTTACACTTAGAGAAACAGCCCTCCATGTTTCCAATCCTTGGCAGTACCTTCATTAACCTTTGGAGAAACTGGCAGCCATTACCCTCTCCTAGTGCCCCTCAGCTCTTGCATTTCATCCTCCCACTACTAGCTCTGTCAATGCAATGGCAAATACTTTCTGCCTTCTTTGAAGGAAGTTAACCAAGAAGTGACCAACTTTTCCTCATCACATGGCCAATCAAGCTAACGTTCATCACCAAAGTCTTATTGGGCTATGACTCTGAGAAGGAATTTTGCTAGCAGAATTGCAATGATCTGAATAAACAACCCATCCCTGAATCCAGGCTAGTTTTTCAGAAATTTAGTAACACTGAGCTGCTGGACTTTGGGACTTTGTATTAGAAAGCCTAACCTCTAAGCATCCAGGGGCATCTGTGATAGGTCCCTACCTGATGCTGATCAAAACCTTGCACTCTGCTCATTCATAAAAACCTCTAGACAAAGAACCTTCATTAACAACCTGTTCAAGACCCATTCCAGTTAGTGTATTTTCTTTCTCTGCTTTATCAATAAACTTCTTTATTTGCAACTACTTGCCTCCTCTGTGTGCTTTCATTCTTTGACTTCATGAGACACCAACTTGGTGTTTTGGTAACACTAAATGCACTTAACTCTGCAACTCAGTGCATCAGTCTGGATCTAATCAAGAGACAGAAACAAATGGGAAATAGGAAGATGGTGAGAATATCAGCTGCACCAAGAACAAGATGAGAAGAAATTTAAAATAAGAATTGTGAAGGTATGATACAAGACTAACCGTAAATATGTAATGGGAACTTTAAAGGGACTCAAGGAAGGTCTGAGGTTCAGGACACAATAGAGATGTTGTTGAAACTAACTAGATAATACGTTTCTCAGAAGCTCAAGCCAGAGCTAGTCCACAATCACTGGGCAAGTGGGAAGCAGTGTTCCAGGTATAGACTGATTGATATGCAACCACGAAGGGCAGCAGGGTGCCTGCAGTCTGTTCACAGGGAAGTAATGTAGTATCATGGTATAGTGGAGGACATCTCTATTGGCAGGACTCAGAAGAGTGGTAAATGGGCCAGGCCAGATGCAAGTTTGCCAAGAATTCTGTGCACTCTTGGTACAAGCCTGGGGTACAAAACCATCAGAGTGGTCTCCACACCCACATCCCTGATGGATAGTCCAGTGGGAACCTGGGAAAAAGCAAAATCACAGCAGTGAAAACAGAAAAAAACACCCCACTTCCTACCTCAGTAGCTTGCTGGCACCTTCTACCAACCAAGCTTCAAAGGTGTTCACTGTAGAGCACTGCCCATCATGGCTCGTGAGGGACTGAAGTCCAAATCTGAGATGAAGAAGATACATGCCTATGATCATTAAAGTTAGAATGCATTGGGGGCAATTGTGTCATGGCACATTGAAAGCTGACTGACCTTTAATTGTTGGATTTTGAAATCCTAAGACCACAGAAGCCCACCACAAAAATCTAGTCTGTAGGGAAAATAAGGGATCATGGTGGATGTCTCTTCAAAGAGAGCCCTGGCTCATAATGGGTCCCCTGAAGCTTTGCCAAGCTTAGAAGTCTATTGCTAATGCTTCAAGTTGT
>RJWT010028841.1:0-15105 GCA_004365215.1 Cuniculus paca | reverse complement strand
TCCACCTGCCAAGTCTCTGTGTTTATATTAAGGCTTTACTGGGGATCAGGCCAGCTGCTCTGAAACCAGAGAATGAATGCACATTTATGATTATGCTGAAGCAAAAAAGAAAAATAGCCATGCATGCAATATAATCATGGCTGCATACACTACACAAGTTCAAGGAAGAGAAATACTCGGTAAAGAAGAAAACTTTGCAAAAATACAGTTAGCACCCAATCCACTCATTGGCAAGCATATTCAAATACAACTTGGGCATTTACTGGGAAAGAATGTTGGGTTTAATATCACCTCCATTGGCTATGCATTGGGAGAGGAAGGAGAAAAGGACGTAGTCCAGGAGGGAAGGAGAAGCTATCAAGACACAGGGAAAAAGAAGTTGAGATAAGTTTATTCCAGATCCCAGGATGGGAGAACTAGAGGGCCCCACCTGACCTCCTCTCCCATACCTCATTCCTGGCTGCCCACGGAGCCAACAGATTCCCAGACTGGGAATTCCTCAAATTTCCCTTACACATCAAAGCATGCATACCATCTTCACATAAGTCATCTCGCTTAAACCCAAAGGAAACCACAGCCCAAATTCTATACTTCAAAAAAAGGCCAAAAAGGAATTGGACTTCCTAGCTAGAAAAAGGAAACTTTCTTCCCTAATTCAACCCAGCAACATCAGAGCAAAGATGCAAAGGCCAAGCTGAGACAGCCACTGAGACCAGTTTTTAGGGCTGCATAGGGTTTAAGTCAAAAAAGGGAAGAAAAATAGGAGAAAGGAGAAGGTAAGACTAGGTCTACCCAGTCCAGTGAATGAGGTATATCCTTCCCACCCCCAACCTCAAGGCCAAACAGGAGCTCCATTCGCCACCCTTCCAGTGCTGTCAGCTAGAAGGTTCTTCGTGCAGAAAACACAGCCTGTGGCATCTGTGGGAGCACAGCTCACATGGGGCACAGATTTCCCAAAGGCCCCCATCCTATCCAAAAGTGATGTCAGTCCAACATGCGGCAGCTCCCCCCAAATCCAGATATACCGTCAGAAGGGTGAGCCTAGCAGCAGATCCACTCTGAAAGCTCACCCTGAAGTCAAAGAGTAAAAAGTAATGTATGCACAGGACCGTCCCGGTCAACTGAGAATTAGAATCCCTGACATAACACTTCCACTGAACACCTTGATGGCAGATCCAGTCTGCTTTGCAGTCCCACTGATGTGTGTACCCCAAACCTCACAACCTCATTCATGGAGGACACTGGAACATCCCTCTTACCCCTACAATCATGACTCTAAATGCCAACAACCACAGGAGACGTAACGTGATAGGAATTCAACTAAGTGGGCTTTGGCTTCAGCAACCTTCATGATATTCCACGAAGGGACACTACGATGTTGATGCATATTTTGGGAATGGGCCTCTCTAACAGACTAGGACAGTATTATGGGGAAATGTGCTGGCAAACAGCCCTGCATCTATACCTGGATTTAGACTCTGTCACTTGCTGATGGGAAATGATTACTGATAGCTCTCCAAATCAGACTTCACATTCCTAAAGAGGAATACAAGGGCAGCACACAGAAGTAGAACTAAGGGGGAAGCACTGAACCAAGAAGCTGTGAGACTCCAGTAAATGAGCATTTTAATTAGTTCTGGTACTAAGTTACACTGACTACATCGTCTCATCTGCAGGGTGGAGGACAGAAGTCAGTGTCTAGCTCCACTCCTAAAAGGATGTGTGTCTCTCCTCTATCTGGAGAGGGCAGATGCTATTTTAAAGCTGTCAGTGGTTTACTGGGAGACAGAGACAAAGGACACATCACAGACACATGATGAAATTCATTTGATCTGTGACCTCTAGCACTTTCCCGAGGAAACAGGAATGCCAGTTTGCAGCAAGAAGTTAAATGGCTGCAGTCAAGGGACAACTTGTGAGCAAATCAATAAATTCTGGCCTCACCCCTGACCATCAGGGTGACTTTGAGCAAATAATGAAAGCTTCAAGAACCTAAGCTTTCTCGTCTGGAAGATGGGGCAATACCAACCACAGCGGCCAACACTCTCCCTGAGACATCTACCCCCTTTAATGCATGACGATCACCTCCTCCCCTTTTGCTTCACTCAGTAAAAACGCTATTCCTACTCAAGCTTAAGCAGAAACCATCCAACACCATGACAATGAGACGTTTTTCTCCAATGATGGCAAAAGAAGACAGCTGGCAGCACCTGCCAGGGCAACACAGCTTAACATAACCTATGAGCATGAGTCACTGCTGCTCAAACAAGGCCTACCTGTGTAGTGGACAAAGCAAGCAATATTGGGTCCCCCGCCTTCAGCTCAGAAGCCTGGAAATCAAAGCAGTCTCTCTCACATGCAGTGCCCAGAAGATCTCTTTCCCAGGTGGCACATGGATGTGTGAACACAAAAGAGCCATCTAAATAAATCCACTTAGGCGGTTGGGCTGGGAGAGGCCTGGGTTTGGCTTCTCTGGGTCTCCAGCACTCCCCTGGGCTGTCAAACACACAAGCCCAATGAAAAGTCTGTATAAACCCATTACCCCCAGTTTCTGTCTCTGGGTTTCTCACACCAGACAAAGAACAAAACTACAAAATGCATTTGCCTTTCTTTGAAGAAATACCAGGTAAGATGCCACTCCAAGCATCAAGTTGCTATTCCAGCAACAACTCTTCTGTACAGGTAAACAAGAATCCAATCACGGGCGATCAACTGCAAAGCTGGATCTTGCAACTTAAGAGTCAAACTGCCAGCTGCCTAATGGGGCAAGATGAGGTAGGTCTTCATGCAAAAACATATTCTCAGGTTCAGAGAGTCAGAAGGGGAAGGTACCGTCAAGGTTCATTCATTCATGAGCTTTAAGAATTAGCATGTCCCCGGTAATCTTCCAAATACCAAGTATGCAAAAATGAACACAGCCCGTTCCCTGTCCCCAAAGCATACATGCTGATGGATCTTCCAGTAATCCAATTAATTCATAGAAAACGTGGCACCTTGGCACATGGCACATGGTGACAGCACCTTCCTGTGTCTATCTCTGCTTCCCCAGGGTCCTCACTTCTGTTTTCAGAATCTTAGTGGCTCTTGGGAAGGAAACCACCTCCACCTGGAGTGCCGGGTGTGAAGCATGCGACCACAGATGAGCCAAGTAATGTACCCCATCTCCTGACCACAGGTGAGGGTTCAGGAGCAGAGGCCAGCAGGAAGGAATGCTAGTCCAAAGTCTCCGCAGAGGCAAGGAGCCTGCAAACAAACACTGCTGCTTGTCTGCCCCCCAGAAGGAAGCAAACTTAAGACGAAGAGGAGAGGATGAAAAGAAATGGAGAAAAACACAACAAATCACACCCCAAAAGCACAACCCCCCAGCCTTCTCAGTCAGATGAACCAAAACAATCATTTGGTTATGCTGTGAGAGCAAATGCGTCTGCAACCTATCACTAAACATCACCAGCCTAGACACTCTCTTCCTTTCACAGACGGAGATCTGAGCCCATAGAGACCAGTAACACATCCAGTCGTACAAAATGATGTGACTAGAGTGGGCCAGGCCCCCATCCTGAACCATGACTCCATCTGCAAAGCTGTGAGACATCAGGTATGCTCCTGAAGCCTCTTAGCCTTCCATGCAGGAGGTGACAATGGTAACATCCCAGGCGGCAAAGATGAAGGGAAATGAAAATTCTAGAAGCACCAAAAGTTAGCTCTCTCTTCTTCCCTGTAAAACTCTACTGAATGAAGAGGCTGGTCACTGGACCCTCATAAAGGGACAGAGAGAAGGATGTGGGCCAGGTCATGACTACAGGAACAAGGAAATCTGCAGTGGCCAGTCTGAGTGGTGAATGCAGCCACATACATATCTTCCCTAAATGACAAGGGCTGAGAGAAAGAGTTTGTCAAAGGGGAAATAAGAGGGTCCCATCACAATAATGGGGGCAGGGGATACAAAGACAACACTGAAAGTGGTAAGGAAAGCTACCCCAAGAAAAGCTGAGCAACCTGGTGGCCAGGGTGGAACGAGGAGCCAGGACTGTCTCAGCTCTGGTTAACCACATTCCTGGTTTCCACTTAGAAATTTAATTTAAACCCCAAACACCTGAATTGCCCAGCTGGCTTACCGATGACCACAAATTCCCTGAGATTCTGAAAAATCTCCCTTGACAAAACCCAGGGACCCCTCAACAAGTCTAAAGCCAAAGGAGGGGGTTGTGAACAGAGGTCACCATGGGAGGGGTCCCAGGAGGTATCCCTTTCCTCCAGAGAGAAGAAAATCTCATGGATGACCCCCAAGCTATCACATCAACTGCTGGAACAATGGCTTTCCTTCTTGCTGCTTAATTTTTTTAGACTAAAAAGAAATACGATGAATAAAAATGGAAAAGAGCACAATTTTTATGGGACTTATGGGACTCCCAGGGCACAAGTCCACTCTCCTCTCATAAGTAGGGAAGTGCAGAGGCTCTGAGAATCATGAGAACGCAAACACCACCTGTCCCCAGGCCAAGAAAACCTACTGTAAATGTCCAATCTGCCCAAAGGCACCCAACTGCGCCACAGAACTGACTGAGCCTTAGCCAGAAAATGTGAAAAAGCAAGTGATCACCTTACCCCTAGCCACGACCCTGATTCTCCACAGAGCCCCAAAGAAATCTGACATCCACCACTGGGCCCAAAGAGGCATCCCTTAAGCCACTGGACTGTGCAGAAAAGGGTTCCCTATTAAAAAACAAATTACCCATTCTCAGAAAAGCTCATATGTGAAACTTGGGCCCTGAAGGACAAGTGGGCTGAAAGGATTCACCGTAGAGTTCTTTCAAATAAGGATTCCAGTCTCCATCCTTCCTGCTTCCTTTACCCACACCAGCATTTACAAAGTAACTACTTTTCACAGTGTTTGCTAGACTAGGACCTAGCATCTGCAGGGAAGCTCTGTAAGGCCAGTGTCTGCACACCTGGCTCTACCCATCTGTGCCTCAAAGTCCTTCTCCATAAAGTGGGAGAAGACACCTGACTGCTTTACCAGGTTAAGGGTAAAACCAGATAGGGCATGAGCACAAACTCCAGTTTAAATAATCAGGACCTCAGGGATATGTTAGGTCACCAGATTTCTTAATTTTAAAAGAATTACTGCACCTACATAAACTCTGCTGTTCCTTGATTCCCTGGACACTGAACTCTTTTGGTTCCTCAAAGCTAACAGCACCTCACACCCCTTAGGGCAGAAGGAAGGAAAGGAGGGGAGAGGAAGAGGGAGGGGGGGAGGGAAAAAGAAAAGGGAAAGGAAAGAACAAATACTGACAAGAAATTAGAACCTTTGTGCACTACCGGTGGGAATTTAAAAGGGTGTAGCTGCGGGGAAAGATGGTTTGGTGATCCTTCGAAAAAAATCAAACACAAAATTCCCATATGATCCAGAAATTTCACCTCTGATTTTAGACCCAAAGGCACTGATACCAGGGACCTGAGCAAATATTTACACACCTATATTAATAACATTATTCACAATGGCCATAAGGTGGAAGCCACCCACATGCTCAGTAGATGGATGAATAAGCAAAATGTGGTCTATACCCATGGTGGGATAATATTCGGCCTTAAAAAGGAAGGGAATTCTGACACATGGTACAATATGAATGAATGCCGAGTACGTTATGCTAGGTGAAATCACACAGACATAGAAAGACAACTCCTGCATGACCCTACTTGCATGAGGTTCCTAGAATAGTCAAACCATACAGACAGAAAGTAAAAGCATGGGTGCCAGAGCTGGGGGAGGAGAGACTAGGAGTTAAGTGTTTTTTTTTTTGTTTTTGTTTTTTAATAAAAACAGTTTCAGTTTGGAAGATGAAAGAGTTCTGGAGATGGGCAGTAGTGATGGTTACACGACAATGTGAACATGCATAATGCTGCAAGAACTGCACACTTAAAAATGATTAACATGGCAAAGCTGATGTGTATATTTTATCACAATAAGAAACGTTTACATTTTTTAATCAGGTTAAGTGAGGAAGACACAATAATTGTCAATTAAAGCTCCTGAGGGTTTCACTCACATTGTGACCCCAAAGGCCGGCCTTTCAGACACCTACCTTTCTACGCACAAAGCACAGCAGAACTACACACCCGAACAGACTTCTCTATCTTCAAGTTGGCTTCCAACTGGCTCCAAAGACCACGAGGGATCACAAACAAAAGAATCAGAGGAGTTTCACTGATGCCTACAAAGGTACCCAGCGAGCGTTCAGTATTTCTGAAACTAAGACAGGCAAGGGATTGGAAATTCATCTATAATTAGGGAAAGGAAACACTCCTTTGGACTTGCTCAAAAAGCATGCCCTGAAATTGCTGATCAAACATGGCACAGAATTGCTGGTCCCTCCCAGCCTGTCCTAGGTGGGTTTGTCAGTCTGGTGAAAGCAAAAGAAATTACTAAAATGAAATGAAGTCAAGGGTGTACTTTTTAGTCAAAAGAAATAGATCTAAAAGCTATTAAAACGAGACCCTTGTCAACAGCACCTTCCAAACCATGGGGTAGGGTGCACGCACAGAGCTGAGAGTCTGCTGGATGTCTTGAGCTTCAGACCAGCCGACCAGCGCCACACCACCAGCGCAAGTACTGCCACTTCTGTTGAACCACACACAAGCACACCTGGTTTCAAGACTTCTGTGCAAAAACCTGTACCAACAAACCAAATATGGGAGGAGGTGATGAGTCATGCTATAGAAAGAATTCTTGGATGAAAACTTGCTACTTCAGCATTCTTTCAGGTTGCGCGATTCCTCCAGGCCTTTTGGAGATCATGTAACCAACCAAGATTGGTTTTGTACAAACTCCTTTTTATTTCCAGTGCAACATTAGTCCGTAAAGCAAGGGAGCCCCACTGATTTCCAACGGGGTGTCTTTAGCCAATGGCACAGCTGAAAGGAGGAAATGCATGCAAGGCTATTTCTGTCCTTCTATGCAGGAGGGGTTGCTCAATTCGTGTATAAAATCCACCTGCTCTATGATGACAATGACACTGTCTGGAAAGATAGTGGCCACAAACAAGAGCAACAGTGGTCTGCTTGAGCACACCAGCCAATGCACTGCTAAGGGGCATCTTCCCAGCACCCAGTAACCTCAAAATCTCAAGGGGAAAGACAACAGATCTGATTTATTTCTATGGCTAGAAATGCAGTCCCCCTATTATTCACCCAAGTGGAGCTACTGCTGCCTTCACCAAAGAGAAACAAAACCTGATTTCAAGATGTCTGTGTGAAAACCAGTACCAACGAGTCACAGAAATGCAAATGAAAGCTAGGAAGTTTTCCTAGATGAGGAGAGAGCCTTATGGCTAGGTAAGCATCAGGGGGCAAAAGCTCAATTCAAGCCTTCCCTGCCCAAGAATCATTCAATGAATGCCCTGTTTCTTACAGTGTCCGCCTCTATCAGAACAGCCTGGGAGGCATGTCAAAAATGCAGATCCCAGCAGATCCAGCAGGAGAACCTCTGCAGGTTGGGGAGAAAGGCTAAGCTCATTCATTTGTAACCAGCTGTATAAGAGATTCATTCTCACCAAGCTACAACCTGAAGGCACACTTCCGGGACAGGGAAGCCATCTCAAAGCAACAGGTCCATCTGACCTGGGACGCACTCTGGCATCTGGATGAGGAAGACTCACAAGGAGTCACTGAGAGGAACAAGGCAGGTGTAGACCACAGCCCAGTCCAGAACTGTTTAGTCACAACACCTCCAGCTCCACTCTTGCTTCCTGTTATGATCCTCACTAAGACTGCTAGCTACAGAAAACGCCTGGGCTGTAAGAAGAGAGAGCAAGAGAAATGCATGTTTTCCACTAAAAGTTATAAAGCTACAGCAGGAAGGTTGGAAGTGCTCAGAGAGGGAAAAAAATATCCAAGTGTTAAGCAATCAGGTGCTAATAGTCACAGAAATCACCTGGACAACAGGAGCGGGTGTTGTTGAGATTTAAGCAACATCAAAACTTCTGCACTCGAAACAGACATTTGCCTACAGTCTGAGCAGGCCACTCCTCCACACGGGAAAGCCAGAGAATGACCCAGAAAGCCTGAATCTGTTCGTGAGTCAAAGCTCTAAGACTCCTGTGGTCTCTGTACAGCACTTTTGGGTGAGCCAGGAAGGCTTCCCGAAGGAAGAATAATCCGTGGTTGAGTAAGCTTCATGGTGAAAAGGCTCAATTTAGACTTCAGCTGTCTGAGAACTAGTCTTTCTTGGGTTTCCTCAACCACTTACAAGCACTCTCTCATGCAAAGACCCTGCACCAGCCTGTGTCCACATGGGTTGCTTTTCCAAGCCCCTTTAGGCCGGCTCTCCCCACCCCAAATCCCTCACCCCTCAGAAGAAACAAATTCCTTAAAGACAAAGGGGGTCACTTCCTTGTCCAAGGTGACCTGACCATCCCCTTAACCCATCTGGAGGCAAAGAGAAACAGTCTCAACCCTTTAGTCCCACCAGGTGACCGGGAAATTCGTTCCCAGCTGGGCCTGCTCCATGAGCACCTGACATGTGTGCCACTCCTGGGGTGTGAGTCAGCCGCTCAGGAGCTGCACCCTGTACTCGTCAACCTCAAAGTCAGTTGCTCAGCGGCTGCTCTCACGCACACCGGATGTCATCCATCTACTGGCCCCCCAGAGACATGTTGGGACAGATTGGTAACAACCCAGTTTTTACTCAACCCTACGTTCCTAGCATAGCTTTGAGGAGAAAGAAGGGGGACACAGAGATAGGCCTCCCACTTAGCAGTCAGGGCCCCTCCAGGCCCCAGGGCTCTGTCCAGCCTCCATGGTAATAATTCAGGAGGGGCTGAGACAGCCTGGGGAGGAAGCTGCACGCAACTTCTCAATTTGGGCCGAAGGACACAGGCCACCCGCTGGGTCCCTCTCAGCTCCCACTTTTACAAGACAGCATTGCAAGACCCAGGTTTCGATCCTGAACCAGAAAGAGACATTAGTGGGACACCTGAAGGAATCTCAACCAGCCTATAGATGAGTCATAAGTACTGCGTCCATATTCAAGTCCTGGGTCTGACTGCTGCCCCATGGATGTGTCCTATGTTGGAGAGACTGGGTAAAGGACAGGAGGGGTTCCAGGTACTGTTTCTGTAACTTTCCTGTCAATCTGGATTTATATCAGAATCAAAGTTGATTTTTAAGAAAAGACAGCATCTGTAATCTGGTTGCCTAATAAACTTCAATCTACGTTATTACTAAATTAATGCCATAATCCTGAAGACAAATCAGAAGTAATTATAACAATATCACTCAACTCTTAGTGCAGGAGAAACAGAACAGAACCACACTCTTCATTCACTCAGTGACCATTTGTCTTGTGGCTGCATCCCCTCTCCAACACGCAGGACTATCACATGGATGAATGGGGTCCTCCGCTACAAGCCCACCTCAGCAATGTCCATCAAGGTATTGCTTGGACTTTTTTTTTAACTGACTCCAATTTACAGCAAAGTTGGCAGTTTCTGGGGATTTTCCACAGTCTGTCCTGGACAAACCCTTATGTATAGAAGGTCATTTACTCAATGCATTCTGTACTTCAGAGGTTAAAAGTCTGAAAATACCTTGGCACGCAATGACAGGAGAATTACCAAGCAAATTATGGTTCCATGCCTGCAGTGGAACACAGTATTGTAGACACGTTACACTGGGGAAACCTCCAAAGACAGTTAAGGAAAAAAGTGAGCAGAAAACATAGTTACATATGTTGCAGGATTTCATCATCGGGGAATTGCCAGTATTACCGTGGGAACTGGATGTTTTCCTGCCTTCTGTACCTCCTTACAGTGTTCTATAAAAGCGAGGAAGAGTGACTGGATAGGGTGGGGAGGTGGTGGCAGGGGTCACTGATCAACAGGACAGTGTTCACAGTCTTCCAGCATGTGAGGAGGAGCACAGAACTAGACTGGGCCACAGGGCCAGAGCTACACCAGCCTGAGGAGTTCTGTGGATTCAGGGATGGGGACCAGAGCAGCCTGAGGACCCCAGCCTCTGGGAGAAGGGTCCCACCAACCAAACTCACCTTTTCTTCCTCCTCTTCCCCCTGGCCCTTTCTTCCTCCCTGAGCAGGTGCTCACCTGGGGGAAACGGAGCCTTGAGCACCAATGGAGACAACCCAGAACGAATCCTAGTTTTCTACCTAGGAGGGACTTCTGATGGGAAACGAATCCTCAGGGGCGGGTTCCAAACCTCCAGGCTGCTGATGGGGTTAGACTGGGGCCTGTGCGGAGGGGAGCCCGTGACTGAGAGAGAATCCCTACAAACCATCTTCAGACCAAAAAGTACTGGTGCTGAAGACAAATGCCAAGGAGAGATAAGGTAAAAGAGGACCCTGGTGTATATCTGTACACCCAGGGTGAAGTTTCTCCCTCATTCATTCCACAAACTTCTCTATTTCGTGTCCACGCAGTGGCAGGGCAAACACAAAAGAACGAGAGTAAAAGGTGTGGATACAAGATGGTTTGCTTTCCATTCAGGGCTCAAGACTGAAGTCCCCTGCCACACTGGCCAAGAAACCTCTTCCATTCGTGAGGAGCCAGGAGGTAGGAAGAGTGATATAGGTTGATACCGGAGAGCGACTTCTGCCGTCTGGCTCCCATCTGAGAAACTTGCCCACAATCCGGCCAAACGCATCCCCGCACCCCGACAGGGTCCCTTTACTGCACTGAATGCAGTAAAGCCATTCGACCAACACCTCCACCTCCTCGCATCCCCAGTTACTGGCCACGAAACCTTCCCCGAGCGCTGTGCCCCAGTGGCACCCTGGAGCGCAGGGAACAGGAGCTACGGAGCAGCACCGCTCTGCCTCCAAAGTAACGGGTTGTGAAGGGACGACCCGGCGACTGGGCAAGCGCAGGTCTCCGCGGGCGAGCAAGGGCGCTGGGCGCTCTTCTGGGCTCAGCCTCGGTCCCGCGGGGCAACCGGTGGGTGGGCTGCGCAGGAGGCGGCGCACGCACTGGATCGGGGCGGTCGCTGACCACTGCCACCTGGGCGAGTAAGCTCCACCTGGAGGCAGAAGCGAGCCTAAAACGACCCCCAGAAGGTGTCAACGCTGAGAACAAAAATTCCAAGCCAGAACCCCGAGACCTTCGAAAAACGACACAGAAAAGGCGAAAATTAGAAAGGGAAACCCAGCAGTCTCCCCTGCGCCACAGGGAAACTTACCTCCTGGTCAGAGACCAGCAGCTAGGTGGAGCGAGTCCGCCCACGGATGGACACGAGGCGGTGGGTCTTCCAAGCCCAGCGGATACACCAAGTAATCCACGTTAGGAGGCCCGGCGCCCCCATCCCTCTCCCCGCTTTGGGTCGCAGACCCCAGCGCCTCCAGCTCCCGCCTCCGCGCCGCGGACCCGCGCAGGGGGCAGGAGGGCGGGCGGCGCTCCCAGGCGGCGGCCCCGCAGTCCCCAGGGTGGGCGCGCACGCCTCGGAAGCTCGCCGAGCGCACCCCGGCCGGCCACGGCTCTCCGCCTTTCTTCGCTTCGCATCCTCGCCGCGCGCCCGCAGTCCGCTCCGGGGAAACCCAGGAAAGCGCCGAAAGCAAATCCTCTTTCCACTTGGAGTCTGCGGATCCGTGGGCCCCGGATGGCGCACGGTGCACACCGCGGGGCAGAAGAGTAACCAGGGAAAAGAGCAGGAGCCGCAGATGCCAACTGCGGTGGCCGCGGCTCCGCTCCCGGGGCCACCGCCGCTCCGCGCGCCCGTGCCGCCTCCGCACTCTGCTCGCGCCAGGGCCATGCCGCCCCTTTATACCAGGCGGAGCGCGGCGGGGCGGGGCGCGGGGGCCCGAACGGCTTCCTGGGAGTTGTAGTTCCGCCTTGCTAGACCCGCGCCAGGCTGGGCTTTAGGAACAACCGCGGCGTCGCTTGCCGAGATGTGATTCCAGGCCCACCAACAACTCTGTTGGGCCTCATGTGACCTTTGTGCATTGGGAAGGTCATAGTTCCCTACCTGCCGCCCAGTACGACTCACCCGGGTGTTACCCTAGAGGAGAAGCAGTCTGCAGTGCGTGCCCGGATTCTACACGGATAGGGCAGGTTAGTATCTGCGCTGCAGGGCGGTGGAAGCGAGGTGCCGTCTGGCCCACAGCGCCCGGCGGTCCAAGCGGCTTGGCCTGATCTCAACTTCTTCACATGAGCAGCTGTCATTTC
Source organism: Cuniculus paca (assembly GCA_004365215.1). Taxonomy (NCBI): domain Eukaryota; kingdom Metazoa; phylum Chordata; class Mammalia; order Rodentia; family Cuniculidae; genus Cuniculus; species Cuniculus paca. The sequence goes on along the minus strand of RJWT010028841.1, from coordinate 2,935 downwards.
CTTATATTTGAGAGCCAAGTACACTCGCCTTCAGGACACCTTTTCACAAAACATGAGACCCTCCTAAATCAAAATCCTGGCACTGCCACTGCCTTCATTCCATCTTTGGTTTCTGCCGGCAACTTGTCCTTCATTCCACACCAGCCACCGAACTCAGACGGGTGCCGTCCTACCAGCGGCATAGGATCTAGTGAGAGGAGAGGGTAGCCCTGTGTCGTGCATATGCAGGGGACTTTCTGAGCCAGGGGCCCTAACCCTACAGGGGGAAGGAGGGCGAGTTAACCCCTGTCCAGGGGTGCTAACCCTCCCCTGAGGGCACTAACTCTTACCAGGGGCGCTAACCTTATCCCATGGATAAGCCTGCCCAGGGAAGGCAACCCTGCCCCAGGGGCGCTAACCCTATCCTAGGGGTGCTAACCCTGCGACTGGGGTGCTAACTCTTCCCAAGGGTGCTAACGTTATCCCAGCGATAAACCTGCCCAGGGACACTAACCCTGCTCCAGAGTCACTAACCCTCCTCAGCGGGGCTAACCCTGCCCCAGGGGCACTAACTCTATCCTAGTGGTGCTAATCCTGTCCCAGAGCCAGTAACCCCATCCCAGGGGTGCTAAGTCTCCCCAGGGGCGCTAACCCTGCCTGGCAACAACAGCCCCAGTCTTCCAGAGGGTTGATGTCTGATGAGCCTGGAAGGAGTAGGTAGGAGGCAGGCAAACAAAAACCAACAAACACAGCCAACAACACAGAGGAGGGCAGTGCTGTGGGTGTGGGGGAAGCTTGTGAGTATTCAAAGTGTGATCAAAATATACAGTGAATGCTTAAAATTTTAAAAATTTATCACAGTAACACATATTGCCATTAATCTCCCTCAAATACTCTCCCTGACTCTGAACACATTTTTGTCATTTGTTCTTGCCACTTTCTGAAGCAGTTCTGGAAGTTCGCTTTCCTGAGTGTCTTTATGAGGTGTGACCAAAAACAGTGAGTGCTGCTGCTGAGTTCCATCCAATAGAAAGACAGGCTTGTGAAAACATTATGGTGTGCCCTCATGTGCCTCATTCACCACGTCTGTTAACATGCCACTTCTAGCTTTTCCCCCAAAGTCAAAATTCCCATGAAAGGGGCCCCAGGCATGGTGGCACATACCTATAATCCCAGCACTGGGGAGGCCGAGGCAGGAGGCTCACCACAAGTTCAAGAGCAGCCTGGGCTGGACATCGAGTTCAAGGCCAGCCTGAACTGCTTAGTGAAATCCTATTACACACACATATACACACACACACACACACACACACACACACACAAATATGACCATGAAAGGTAAAAGTTTTGAATTGATTCAAGACCTCAAGGCAGCCATGACCATGCAGCTAAGACACTCAAGAAAAGAACATAGAGAATTACTTTAGAAAGTGGCAAGAATAACAGGATTAGTGTGTTTGAAGGTTGCGGGTGTGTTAAGGGGAATGAATGGCATTGTGTCTTTTACTGTAATAATTTTTTTTAAATTTAAACATTTGACATACTTTTTTAGAACTCCTTGTACAAGAAGGGAGCAAGCTAAGTAGGAGGGCAGGGGCCTTGGACCATTTCCTAGGGCTTCTATAACAAAATGACATCATGACTAAATATGATCTTCTGGCTGGAATCTTGGACCAGAAAGACTGACTATATTACATAAAAACAGAAAATCTGAATAAAGCAAGGATTGTAGTCAATAATAATGTATTGATATTGATTCATAATGGTTACAAATGTAGCATACTAATATGAGATGTCAGCAGTAGGGTGGGTGTAGGATATATGATGTTATGGCTTGTGTCTAATGTTCCCCCAAAGCCTCATGTGGTCATAGGTGGGACTTTTTGGAGGTGCCTGAATCTAGAATGTGTGATGCTGGTATTAAAGATGTGGTGCTGGGGTTGATTCATACTCCAATGCTAGGATTAGGAGTTCTCCATCCTGGGTGTGAGTGCTACCCACCCTAAGATGGGGTAGCCTGGACAGACTATAAGGGACAGAAAGAGGGCTACTGTTGTTGTTTGTTGCTTGCTGCTTTTGCTGCCTTCTGCCTGCCATGAACTGTTTCTTCCCTGTGATGCCCCTCTGCCATGCCACTCTGCCTTGGAGCTAGCCAATTATGGACTGAAACCTCCACAAACTGTGAGCTAAAATAAACCTTTCCTCCTTTAACTTCGGGTGTCAGGTATTTTGTCTCAGCAACAAGAAAAGTAGCTAAGATATATGGGAACTCTCTACTATCTTTGCGATGTTCTGTAAATCTATTCCAAAAATGAAATTTTGCTTTAAATGTTAAAAACGTATATGCAGTGGTAAAACAATTACAATATTAACTCTCTTGTCATTAAGTTTTCAAATTTTAGGAGTAGGTTCATGGCTGTCTGTTTTGTTTCACTGGCTGGTTTTTTCTAACTTTGTACTTGATTATGCTGTTTTAATTCTAATACTTTTTTTTCAAGACACAGTCTTGGTCTGTAGTCCAAGCTAACCTGAAACTAGCTCAGGCTGGCCTCAAACTCATGATTCTCCTGCTTCAGCCTCCAGAGTGCTGACCTTAGAAGCATATACCAGCACACCTGGCTTCTAATACATTTCTCATACTAAGATATTAGTATTCGGAAGAACACTTCATCCACTTTATGTTCTTCAAGAGTTTTTAGATATTCTTGGACCTCTCTGTCTATATATTAAATTAAAATTAGCACATTAAATTCAGCTAAAAATAAAAATGGTGGAGGAAAAATACGTCCACAAGTCCCTTGGTGCAAAGAATTAATTACATTTAAGTTTGACAGTCTGGCATCCAACATTTTAACATTATAGACATTTTCTTCCTCATCTCCTGGGCTCCCCAGCAAACCCCCTAGACAGCATGCAAACTGGAATACTTGCTGTTTTCAAGCTAACTTCAGATTTA
>RJWT010028840.1:0-15100 GCA_004365215.1 Cuniculus paca | reverse complement strand
TACTTTCTTCAGTTTAAGCCTCAGTTTGTCCGAAGGAGCACACATGTGACCTGGGCTTTTTCATGGAAGTAACGATTGTGGGGACAGCAAGGGAGAAGTAAGGTCATTGCCCCAGGATGGTAAGGCAGCAGAAGGGAGAAAGAACACCTAGGCTCTCTGCTGGGGTGGCCCGGGACAGGTGCCACTGGCTGCTGTCCTCCTCTGGGGCTTACAAGGGCCACCTTTGGTCCAAAGTCGGACAGAACTTAAGATGAAACAAATGCCTGAGGCATGAAACAGATGGGCTGAGGCCCTTGAAAACCCACCCAGCCATTCTTATCCAGGATGACTAGAGTTATGTTTATAAATAAACGAGGAGGATCTCATGAATGGAGCCAGAGGATGCTGTCAGAAAGCAGTAATATTTATGGGTGTGTGTAACATGTGTTATTCACATCCGCATTTGAATGGCTGTAAGTCAGAGACATTCCACTCAGTTCAGTGTTGTCTTCTCCCAGAAGCTCTCCCTGATTCTTCCTGGCTGGGTCTCCAGAGCACCTTGGTTCTTTTTTTTTTTTTTTTTTAATAATTTTTGATTTTAAAGAGAATAAAACCAAGCAAAATAAAACAGAATAAAGTCAATCAAAACAAAACAATGTAAGTAATATAGGATTTCAAAACAAGACAATAGGAAATCAACAATAGCTACTATAATGCCTCTTGTCATCTTCAAAATAGCTGCACACACCATCAGACATAGCAAAATCAAACAAAACAGAACAGAATAGAACCAATAAAAGCGAAACAATGAATGCAATACAGGACTTTAAAACAAAATAATAGTTAATCCAAAATGGCTACTATAATATATCTTGTTATCTTTGAAATAGCTGCCCATGCCATCAGATATAATAAAATCAAACAAGACAAAACAGAATAAAACCAAACCAAACAAAACAATGAAAATGATACAGGATTTTAAAACAATATAATAAGAAAATAACAATGGCTACCACCTCCAGAAGGAGATCCCCCATGTGCTATATTGTGTATTGTGATCCTCTAAATAGATGATCAGACTATCCGCTTTAGGCCTGCAAGGTCACACTATGACACACACATGACACACTAAACACTACAAGCATTAAATTGCATTTTATTTCAATAGCTATCAACTCAGCCTGTGTTTCTCTGGATCAGTCAGTCACTTATGGAGGGGGAGGGGGGACCTTGGCTCTTCTTGTCTCCCAGTCCACACATGGGAAGGGGCTGGTGTCTCATTCTCCTCCCCATGCCCCATGCATGGCACTGACTCACAGAAAGGGGCTGGCATCTGGTTCTCCTCCCTGTGACCCACGCATGGCACCAACTCATGGGAAGGAGCTAGTTTCTTGTTCTCCCCATGGCTCATGAATGGCACCAACTCACAGGAAGGGGCTGGCATCTGGTTCTCCTCCCTGTGACCCACACATGGCACCAACTCACAGAAAGGACCTGGCTTCTTGTCCTCCTTGCTGTGGCCTGTGAATGGCACTGACTCACAGGAAGTGGCTGGCATCCCGCAGCTTGGTTCTTCCTCCCTCAGCTATCACTCAGCAGATGCAGCAGCACATTTCCCTAGTTCACTGTCTTTGTTCAACCATCTGTCTCTCCACAAACCCATTAGCTCTTGGATGATAAGGACTATGTCTTTTATCTAACCACCAGTACTCAGTCTAAAGCCTGGCAAATAGGAAACCTCCAAGAGCCAGGGGCTGAATTGGAAGCAAGGCTTCTGAAGGCTTTGGGATAGTGGAGGCAAGAAGTTAGTGGTTTATGCTAAGGGCTTGGAGACCTGACTTCCAAGGCTGAACACTGCTATTGGACTGCAGGAACTGTGGGCTCCGAGGAAACTGGAGATGTGATGGGTGAGGTAGAAGAAATAGGTAGAAAGGAGACAAGGAAAATTGTAATTTTATAATTGTACTTTTAGGAAAAACTGCAGCTTCATGATACAAAAGTTATCTAAGGTTACAATGCCTTTTTCCTTTCCATGACAATCACTCCAAAAGAAAAAAAAAAAAACCTTAAGTTTGTAAATTGAACTGAGAGACTTGCAGGAAGATAGCAGAGTGGTGAACAGCAGGGAAAGAGCCTCTTCAAGATTTAGAGTCCAGACACTAGAATGTAGCAACATAAGGAAGAGAAGAAGGAGGAAAGTGGGTACTCAGGACCCAGCATGGATCTGAAGCAAGAATTGAAGCTCATAGGGAGAGTGAAGAGAGAGATTACAATGCAGAAGAAGGAGGTGGTATGCAGTGCTTTGTTCTGGATCTCTGACTTACTGAGTGAGAGGGATGGTTCAAATCTGCAGATGCACAGTGACTACTGGCAACCCCAGAGGGCTCCATGGAGAAAGGTACCAATGGAACAGAGCAGTGGACACAGCAGATTGCTGTGGCTGGTGAGTTATTCGAGCTCAGATGTTCCCCAGGAGAGGGCAATTGGCCAGTCACCGTCTTGGAGAGGGACTAACTGATCTTGGAACTCAGAGTAGCTGTGGGCTGGCTCCATTTAGCCTTCCCAATGTCAGGGCAAGGAAGAACTAAGTTTGAGTTGACAGAAGTCTCAGGCAATGTTGCAGGCTGAAAAAATCATTAGTGGGTTCCAAACTCATGCAAGAAACCAGCCTGAACTAAAGGTACAAGCTTGCTAGGACTATCCGCTGCCCCACTGTTCATGTGTGGCTGGCTTGCTAGGATTAATCAACTCAGATCTGGGCTTGTATGCCCACTCTGTCTAATAGTAACAGCAGAGACAAACCTGGAAGTGGATATTTCTTTTTCTTCTTTTCTAGTTTTTTTTTTCTGTTTTTCTTTTCTTTTTTTCTTGTTTGTTCTTGTTTTCATATGCATGTGAACATTGTTTCTATTTTTTTGTGGACATTGTTATGTTCTGTTCTTGTATTTATTTCTTCCCTCTCTCTTTCCCTCCCATCTTATTCACTAGTGTCCCACAGTTTGTGTAATCTCCATTTGTCCCCAGTCTTCCTTCTAATCTATCCCTCTACTTCCACTTCTCTATTCTCCCTCCCACCCATTTAAAATTTTCTCCCCTGAGGTAAAATCACTGCATTGAGGGCATATTTACTGTGTACAATTTTCTGTTTCATTTTAGATTTTGTTATATAACCACAAATCTAGTTCACACTATTAAAGGTGGTAAATTAAAAGTTACTTTAGTTTGTCATTTTCTAGGCTGTGTTTGATGCTATTGTTATTGCTGATTGTATTTCTTTAGCCAAGGTGACATAATTGTTCTTCCTGTTATGCCAACACTGAGATTGTGAAAGGATCATAAACAATACTAGAGGCCAGTGCCAAAGAACGAGATGCTACACCAAATAGGCATCAATTTCTCATCCCCAATGAACTGAAGGTAGGATCTTGCAATAGACTCAAAACCAAAAACCATTTACACTTGGGAGACATCTCTGAAAAGTAGTCATTTCCTAAGGGTTCTCAATACTAGCAATAAGCTATGTGCCATGAGCAATTTACAAGAATCAACCCAGGAATTAAACAAACAAAATAAATAAAAAAGAGAGAAAATGAAAAGACACTTAGAAAAATATACAACTCTAGTCTTCCAGCTCACCAAAGACAAACCCAGGGGGAGAAGGGGTGGAACAATTCAAAAGTCACCCACCTGGACTCTCTGATATGCTAACAGAAGAAGTAACAAAATAGATGCTATGGTTCATGTCTAGGTGGCCCCCCAAGCCTCATGCAGTCCTGGAGGCAGATGAGTCTAGTGTTTCTGATTGGTTTGTTGTCTAGTGCTGGGATTGGCAGTGTAAGTGCTACACCCATCCAGGGGCAGAGCCCACATACTATGTAAGGGAGGGAAGAAGGCACAGTCTCTCTCTTTTGCTCTTTTTGCACTGTTTGCTCTTGCAGCTGCCCTGAATGGCTGCCCCTCAGCCACACCACCCTGCCTTGGAACCAGCTGACTTTGGACTAAAACCTCCATAATTGTAAGAAATAAACCTTTCCTCCCCTAATTTTGGGTGTCAGGTATTTTGTCTCAACAAGAGAACAGTAACCAAGACAGAATTTGGTATCAGGAGTGGGGTCTTTGCTGTGACAGTACCTGACCATGCGGTTCAAAAGCCTTTGGGGAAGGCATGTGGGAAGAGTTTGGAAAGGTTCAGAGATGTCACCTGAAAAAGTAGAACTGGAATGGCTTAAGCGGTTCTGCATGGGAGATTCTGGTCAGAGCTCAGGAGACCAGAAGGCCGATAGAAAGCCTGCTGGTAAAGACTAGGCTTGAGAGATTTCTGCTGGAAAGGAGGACTGCATTGGTTGTTGGACTCCAGATGATGTGTGTTATGGCTTGGCAAAAAGTTTGTCTGCATTTTGCTTATGTCCAGAGACTGCCTGAGACTGAGATTAAGGGCGGTGGCCTGATTAACCTAGCAAAAGAAATTTCAAGGCAGCTGAATGTTGAGGCTGTAGCATAATTATTGTCGGAGGCTTTTAACCAGATTTATGTTGGGAATCAAGAGCAAAGAGCCCAGCAGGGTGATTTAAAACATGATGAGTTTGGTCAGAAAGCTGTGGACTGTAAAGATAGAGCTGAAACCTCAATTGCTGAGAAGGAACAGAGAAATAAAAATGATGACCAGGGGGCATCCCAGGAAGCAGTGGGTCTCCACCCTTTGTAGCCTTAAAGCTACAAAAGTGAAAGACTTTCCCCAGGGGAGAAAGCTGCAGAGCGCCACATTCCAGAATGGTGGCAGAGGCCACATGAGGTTCCAGAATGGCGGCAGCGTAGAGAATCTGTTTCTCACAATCAGGTTCAGAGTGCCTAGAAATCCAGGGACTTGACTTCTAAAACCAAGAGAGAGGAAAGCCTGGCTACTGCTCCAGCTGACAACAGACCTTGGCTGCATCCATGTGGCACTGGTTTTAGGTGCATGGAGAATGCATGTGTTCTGAGGTTAAAAAGGCTTCCACCCCAATTTCAGAGGGGCTGGGAGGCCAGGTAGTGTGCCTCTGAGAGGGCAGTATGTGAAGCTGTACATTGGAAAACCCAGAAATTTGCAGAAGCTGGGAGCTTGGATCATCTAAGGAAAGCTGCAAAGATTGAACAGAGTGGGCCAAAGAGTGAAACTGTGGGAGTTAAAACCCTTGAAAGTGCCATGGGGGTGGAGTCACTCTAGCCTTTTGGAGCTTGCATCCAGATTGCTTCAGATGCTGAGCACAGAACTCCAGGACTTAACATTTGCCCTGGTGGATTTTGTACTTCCTTTGGTCCCATTTCTTTGTCTCCCCCTGTTTATACCCTTTGGAATGCTAATGCTTATCTTGTGCCATTGAATGTTGAAAGTGTTTAACTTTGTTTTCATTTGTACAGTGGCTTGTAGCTAGGAATTTGTCCTAGATCTTGGAGGAGACTTGGGACTTGGACTTTTCAGCAATGCTGAAACTATTAGGACTTTGGCAACTCTTGGAGATGAACTAAATGTCTTTTGTATAAAGGATGTACATGAGTCTTTGGGGGCCCAGGGGTGGAATGTTATGGTTTGTGTCTAGGTGGTCCCCCAAGCCTCATGCAGTCCTGGAGGCAGCTGAGTCTAGCGTTTGTGACTGGTTCATTGTCTAGTGCTGGGATTGGCAGTGTGAGTGCTGCACCCACCCAGGGGCGGAGCCCACATACTAAGTAAGGGAGGGAAGAAGGCGCATTGTCTCTCTTTTGCTCTTTTTGCACTGTTTGCTCTTGCTGATTGCAGCCGCCCTGAATGGCTGCCTCTCAGCCATGCCACCCTGCCTTGGAACTAGCTGACTTTGGACTAAAACCTCCATAATTGTAAGAAATAAACCTTTCCTCCCCTAATTTTGGGTGTCAGGTATTTTGTCTCAACTAGAGAAAAGTAACCAAGACAGTAGATGAATGAGGCTCTAGAAAAAATCAAATTAGAAATAATTTCTCAAATAACTACAGAGATGGTGACTGTGATGAAAGACATACTTAGTGACTCTAGAGCAGATGCAGACAAAAAATAAGAGAGCTTAGAAAATTGATGGAAACCATAAATACACAGCATAGGAAAGAAATGGAGACAGAGTCAAGCAGATATCCAGGAGATCAAAAATTCTATTGAAAGTATATGCAGCAGAATGAGCCAATGTGAGGACAGAATATTAGATACAGAAGGCAGGATTGGAATTACAGATCATGAAAAAAAAGATTTCTTAAAAATATCAAGAGACCATGGGGCTGGGGATTTAACTCAATGGCATAAGCGTCTGCCTGGCAAGTGCAAGGTTGTGAGCTCAATCCCCAGTAATAAAAGAAAAAAGAAAGAAAAAAGAGAGAGGCCACAAAAAATCAAACCAACAGTTGCTAGATGATGCAAACAAAATAACATAAAATTGATAAGAGTCAATGGAAAAGGAAGTGATAGTGCAAATGACATAAAAATTCTGTTCACAGAAGTAGTGGCAGAAAACTTTCCAAACATGGAAAAAGAATTGGACATACAGATAAGTGAGGCATATATACCAAAGAATATAGTAGTTGAGATTCCAGAAATTCAGCACAAGAACAGAATATTAAAAGCTGTTAGAGAAAAGAAATAAATCATCTATCAAGAAAACCCATCAGAATTACAGCTGACTTGTTAACATAAATGTTCAAATTGAGGAGAGCTTGCAGTGAAGTATTTCAAGCCCTAAGAGTAAACAACCTCTAGACCAAATTGTTGTATCCTGGAAAACTGTCTTTTAAAACTGATGGAAAATAAGATACTTCCACGACAAAGCTGAAGAAATCCATGACCACCAAAACTGCACTCCAAAATGTTCTAAAGGACATTCTAGAAAGAGATCATGAGGACTACCATTCCATGAACCTCAACAGAATGAATCCACCAGGCAAGGCAAGTAATTAAATAGGGGAATAAAAGGGAACCAACAACAGGAAAATAACATGACAAGGATATGTCAAAACATATGAGTTATAACCATCAAAATTAATGGTGTCAATTCACCAATCAAAAGAAACAGACTGGTGGAATGGATCAAGAAGCAAAATTCAACATTACGTTGCTTTTAAGCAGCACATTTAATTTAAAAAGAAATTCTTAGACTGAAAGTCAAAGGATAGAACATAATACTTCAGGCAACCCATTCAGGATCATTGCTGTCTCTCTCTCAGACAGAAGCTTTCTTTCTTTCAATAAATATATCCTGCTCATAAACAACAACAAAAAAAGAAAAAACAAAAGAAAGAAAAAAGAAAATAATACTTCATGTGATAGGAACCTAGAGAAAAGCAGAGTGGCTATTTGCAGACAAAGTGGATTTTAAGCCAAGACGGATTCAGAGAAACAAAGAAGGTCACTACATCCTTGTAAAGGGCGCAATTCAATAGGAATACTTAACAATCATAAATACACATGCACCAAATACCAGCACACCCAATTATATAAAACTAATATTACCAGACATGAAAAATAAAATAAGCACTAATGAAATTGTAATGGGGGACTTCAATACCCCACTGTCACAAACAGAAAGATCAACTAGACAAAAAAATCAACAAAGAACTATCAGAAGTGAACCAAACTTTTGAACAAATGGACTTAGTAGATTTCTACAGTGTTGCAGCCCTCAACATCAGAACACACCTTCTTCTCAGCTGAATATGGGACATTCTCCAAAATAGACCACACACTAGCTCATACTACCTTAAGTAAATGCAAAGGATTCAAATTGTCCATTGCGTATTATCAGACCATAGTGCACTGAAATTGGAAATCAATGGCAAAAGAAACCACAAAAAATGCACAAATGAATAGAAACTGGGTCATAGATGAAATTAAAAATGAAATTAAATAATTTCTACAATTAAACAATAATGCCAATACAACATCCTGGAACTTATGGGACACTATGAAAGCAGACCTATTGGCAAATTTATAGTGATGAATTCTCATATCAGAAAAACAGAGTGAACTGACATAACCCAATGTTGAATCTCAAGCTTCTAGAGAAAGAAGAGCAAGTGAAGCCCAAATCTTACATGAATTATAAAGATCAGTACAGAAATTACTGCAATGAAGACTAAGAAAACAATGCAAAGAATCAATGAATTGAAGAGTTGGTTCTTTGAAAGATTAAATAAAATTGACAAACCCTTAGCCAACCTTATCAAAATAAGGGAAGAAAAGACTCACATCCATGCAAACAGGAATGAATGGGGTAAAATCAGAACAGACCCTACAGAAATCCAGAAGATCATCAATAGCTGCTTCAAGAAACTGTACTCTAATAAGATGGAGAACACAGAAGAAATGGGCAGTTTCTTAGATACATATGAATTACTAAAGCCAAATAAAAAAGGTATAAAAATTCTCAATAAATCAATATCAGTTAGTGAAATATAATAAAAAAAGAGATATAATAAAAAATCTACCAGCAAAGAAAAGTCCAGACACTGATGGATTCACTGCTGAATTCTACAAGTAATTTAGAGGAGACCTAATGCTGCTACTTCTCAAACTCTTTGATGAAATTGAAAGACAAGTAATACTCCCAAATTTATTCCAGAAAGCAAGCATTAGTCTGATATCAAAACTAGAGAAGGATCCAACCAAGAAAGAGAGCTACAGGCCAGTCTCCTAACGAACATAGGTGTGAAAGTCCTCAATGAGATACTGGTGAACAGAATGCAGGAAACTATAAAGAAGATTATATATCATGACCAAGTAGGCTTCATCCCAGGGATGCAGGGATGGTTCAATAAATGTAATACACCATATTAACAGAATCAAGGACAAAAGCCATATGATAATTTCGAAAGATGCAGAAAAAGTGTTTGAGAAAGTGCCATACCCATCCATGACAAAAACCCTACAGAAAATTGGAATAGATGATACTATTCTCAATTGATAAAAGTCATCAATGTCAAATGAACATCCAACATCATACTAAATGAACAAAACTTTACTCTAAAATGATGAACAAAACAAAGATGTACACTGTTACCACTCTTATTCAACATAGTTCTAGAAACATTAGCCAGAGCAACTAGACAAGAGAAAGAAATAAAATGAATAAGGATATGAAGCAAAAAATTAAATTATCATTATTGTGGATGACATAATACTGTACATAATATTCTACACAAAATTCCACTAAAAGACTTCTAGATTTAATTGCCAAATTCAGTAGCACAGCAGGATACAAAGTCAACACTCAAAAGTCAATAGCATTCCTGTACAAAGATATCAAACTCACTGAGAGAGAAATTACAGAAACAACACTTTTCACAGTAGAATCCAAAATCTTGAAATACCTAGGAATCAATCTAACAAAGGAAGTAAACAACCTTTATGTTGAAAACTACAGTACTCTGAAAAACTGGATTGAAGAGGATATTAGGAAATGAAAAGCTATCCCTTGTCCTTTGGTGGGAAAAACCAATATATTGAAAATGACCATACTTCCAAAAATTTTCTTTATTTTAAAGAGAATAAAACCTACAAAACAAAACAGAATAAATCTAATCAAAACAAAGCAGTGAAAGTGGTACAGAACTTCAAAACAGGATAATAGGAAATTAACAATGGCTACCATAATATATCTTGCTATCTTCACAATAGTTGTCCATACCATCGGACATAGTAAAATCAAACAAAACAGAACATCAATCAAAACATAACATTAAATAAAACAAAACAATAAATCAGAACAAAACAAAACAGTGAGAACAATACTGCACATTGTTATTTTCAAAGTAGGTGCTCAGGTTACGAGGCACAGGGATAAAACAAAACAGTGAAACGGAACAAAATATTGGATTTTAAAAACAAGACAGGAGGATATCCCCCACAGCTGACACAATGCACACTGCCATCCTCCAAGTAGATGCCCAGACCACCAGTCCTAGTCCTGCAGAGTCAACCAAACAATACAAACATCAAGCTATTCCCTTCCCCTCAGTTGCTATGATCTCACCCTGAGTCCTCCAAATCAGTGGGGAGGGGGGAATGCTCTTCTGGTTTTTCAGCCCATGCACTGGCTGGCTCATGGGAAGTTGTGGTTTCTCTTGTGGCTGAGGCTTTTACCCATCAGCATGGTGGACCTTGCTTCACATGAGGCATGGTTTCTTTTCTGGCTGAGGATCTTTCAGTCAGCATGGTGAAGCCTGTTTCACGGGAAGGCTTAGTTTCTCTTCTGGCTGAGGCTTTGTCCAATCAGCATGGTGGGGCTTGCTTCATGGGAAGGCGTGGTTTCTCTTCTGCTTCCAAAATTGTTATACAGATTTAAAGCGATCCTCATCAAAATTCCAATAGTATATTCCAATAGTATGGGTATATCTCGTAGAATTAGAGAAAAGAATCCTAACATTCATGTGGAACCACAAGAGACTTAGAAAAGCAAAAGCAATTCTGGGTAACAAAGGCAAGGCACAGGGCATCACAATTCCTGACTTAAAATTACACTGCAAAGCTACTGTGATAAAAACAGCATAGTACTGGCAAAAACAAACAAACAACAACAAAAGAAAAAACACACCTAAGGATCAATGAAACTGATTGGAAAATGCAGAAACAACTACAAACACACTCAGTCACCTTTGACAAAGAAGCCAAACACTTTCACAGGAATAAAGATAGCCTCTTTAATAAATGGTGTTAGAAAAACTAGCTTTTCACATGCCAAAGACTAAAACTAGACCCATATGTTTTACAATGTACTAAATTAAATTCAAAATGGATCAAAAATAAAAATATTAAAAGAGAAACATTAAGTCTTCTGGAAGATAGAACAGGTAAAACTCTTGAAGACATGGATGTAGGCAGACTTTATGAACAAAACTTGGATCACACAGGAAATGTCACAAAGAATTAACAACTAGGATCTAATTTTGTTAAAAAGTTATATGCAGCAAAAGAAACCACCACAGAGTGAAGAGAGAGCCCATAGTAAAAGGACTACTTTCTAGAATATATAAGGAACTTAATAAAATCAGAGTCCCCAAATTTAAAAACCCAATCCAAAAATGGGCATCTAAGATGAATAGACACTTCTCAGATGAAAAATTAGTAACAGTAAAGAAACATATGAAAAATGTTCAACATCATTGTCCATTTGAGAGATGCAAATTGAAACAATGCTGACATTCCATCTTATTCCAGAAAGAATGGCAATTATCAAGAAATCAACCTATAACAAATGCTGGTGTAGCTGTGGAGGAACAGGAGCACTTTTCCACTCCTTTTGGGAGTGTAGCCTGGTGCAACCACTGTGGAAATCTTTGTGAAGATTCCTCAAAAAACTAAAACTAGAGGTTCCATTTGACCCAACTATTCCCCTTCTTGGTATCTTCCCAAAAGAATTAAAAGCGTCATACCTCAGTGGTACATGCATACCCCTGTTTATAGCAGCACAGTTTGTAATAGCTAAATCTTGGACACAGCTCAAATGCCCATCAACTGATGAATGAATAAAGAAAATGTGTTTTTTTTTTAATATAAGGGAGTAGTACTATTCTGCCAAAAAGAAAGATGAACTTGAGACATTTGTAGGTAAATGGATGTACCTTGAGGACATACTCTTAAGTAAAGTAAATTGGACATGCCTGTTTAGATACCACATAGTTTCTCTGCTGTGAGAAACCAGAAGTGTAAGTACCAAAATATGTAATAAATATTGGGAAATGGGAAGAAAATGTTCAAATCACAAGGGGAACAAGAGAGGGGGAAGGGGGAAAGAAAGAAAGGGACAAGAAAAAAAAGCATAGAAGGAAAAAATAGAAAAAGAAAGCTTCCCTATATAAGTAGAGGAAGAGGGGTTGAAGGAAGAGAAGGGAATAGGGGAAAAAAAGAAGCTAGATATATCAGGTACAAGTACAAATTCCCTATGATGAATGCCATCAATATGTATATCTGAAATGTACCAATAAAAAACTATCAGCTTGAAAAAACTGGGTTCATTCAGTTCCTCTGTAAATTCAGTCAGCAGCTTTTCCTCTCACAGGATCCCACCCTCCAGGAGACAGCACTGTTGTATGGATAGCGCACCCTGACCCTTCAAAGGCGTGAAAATGACTTGTGTTCCAACCCAGCCCAGCAAACGGGCAGCCTGACTGACAAGGAGTACACACCCCAGGGTGGTGGTGGCGAGCCTGTGGCACGCGTGCCACAGTGGGCTGTTCGTGTCATAGCTCTAAAAGGTTCAATGTCACTCCCTAGAGCTGGAAGAAGCAAGCCCACAGGACCACAGAAAACCCCAGGGCTGATCATGGTGCATCTCACTCTGGGACTTGCTCTTCCCAGTGTCTGCTGCTTTTATGCTGCCTAATTAACCGTTTGGTGCCTCTTCCTGAAGCCAATGAGTCAGCAAACCTACAACCTACCCTGTGGGTGGGGTGAGTTGAGGTCCCCAACTCCTCATTGGGGGACCTCTCTGGATTCCATCCAGTGACACCTGGCATCCACCTCTTTACACTGCTGAGTACTGAATGAGATATTAAAGAATTTAGCTCAGAGTCTGCTACTTAGCTTAGCAGGCAGGTCATAAACAATAGCTAATCTTATTATATCATTAGAGGGAGATTTTTTGAGCAAGAAAATGTGAGTTCTAGTCTGGTTCTCACTTTTGCCATGAATTCAGGCTTTAGAGACTGAGTTACCCTGAACCCTGCTTCTCTCTGTCATGTGAATGAGTCCAGCTTCCCGGAAACCACATTCCGATCATTTATCTCAGCTGGTGAGCTACGACCAAAGGCTCATGATTGCTTTGTGCCTGGGAAACAGAGCAGATTTGCGATGGCATTCATGGGGAGTCTGATGACACCAGCCCAGTTCTGTCCACTTAAGGACATGGGATGGGATGGCATCCCACTCTCTCCACCAAAGGACCTCTTGCAGGCTGCTGGGTGACAGAAGGAACCTTGGAAAGAGGGAGTGATGTTTATTTCCTCAGTGCTTCCAAATCTTTAAATGGTTCTCAAAATAAACATCCTCCCTAAAAAGAATTGCTGGCTTTCACGTCTGCTGATGCCTTTTATTATTATTATTTCATTGGTTCTTCTATCGCTTTTATGAGCTAGGCGAGATTCCCTTCTTTTTACAGTGAGTGGAGGTCTTGGGGGAGTTTGGCAAATGTTCGAGTTTGCCCAGCAAACAGTAGTGTATGCACTGCAGGCCCTGTAGAACCTGAGACCCTTGACAATGAAATCTGTGTTACCTTTTGCAGCATATTTTGGGAATGCAAAAACAATACCTTCTTTAAATGTAATGTAGCGGAAACTGATGCTTTGTCCACTTTCTCCTTCTTAGTTGGTAGTAAAGCATCTGATTTTTTAGTAGTCACATGAGCACCTGGAATAAAGACTTCATCCCTCAGCCTACCTAACAGATAGTCTTGGTTTTGTGCTTCAAGTGTGGCCAGTGAGAGGAAATGGGAGTGATGTGTACCTTGAAAAAGAGAAAACATACCCTTCTTCCTTCCTGCCGGCTGCCATGTGGATGTGATAGCTGGAGTTCAAGCCTCCTGAATAATGAGGTAGGGGTAAACTGTTGAGGGTGGTTGATGAAAGATGTTAGGTTCCTGATGCTACAAATAGGCACCGCTTGGCTCACTTCCCTACTCTCTTCTTGCACCCATTTTTCTTATTCCCTGCCCACTCTCCTCCTTTCTCACACATGGCTCTTTTTTGGAGAGCTGCTCACCTGGGTAACTTCTGCCCACACTTTAGTCTTAGCCTAGGAGCTCCGTGTTCTGAGATGCATTCCTTCCAAATCACCTGTGGTTTTTTTTGTTTTGTTTTTTATTTTAAAGAGAATAAAGCAAAACAAAACAAAACAAAACAGTTAAACACAACAAAGCATTTCAGAACAGAACACTGCAAGCAATACAGGTCTTCAAACAACAATAGATTAACAATGGCTACCCTAGTGTGTCCTGTTTTCTTCAAAATGGTTGTTCATACATTCACACACAATAAACTCAAACAAAACCAAATAATATAAAACCAGCTAAAACAAAAGAGTGAAAACATTACATTACCTGTGTTCTTCTCCTTTCCTGTCCACTTCCTTTAGAACACCTAGCCTTTTAATGTGTATTTCATGGCATGGTTCTTTGTTTAATGTCTGTGTTGGCTGCTGGACATTAGCTCAAAGCACTGAGTGGCCTAACTGCTGTGTAGCCTGACCACACACAGTGCCCACCTGGGGCCGAGGGCAGCTTCCGAAGATGCTGGCAACAGTAGCTCCCATCCCACGCTTTTTCTTGCAGCGTGACTGCCACTCTGCCATCACAAGGGAGAGTCTACTTCCCTGCCTTGTGGATCTGTCTAGGCCCTGTGATGGCTTTTACACATAGAAGGTAGCAGTGGTGACACTGTACTTATTCTTGGTGTGACCCTTAACTGGCCTGGCAGCTTCTGCTTTCACCTGGGGAAGCCAGTTGCCACATAAGGGCGCGAGTGTACTAAAGACGCCACAGTGTGCAAAGCCCAAGTGGAGTGGAGAAGGCCTGGCAGATAAGACACTATGTGGACAGGGAAATTCCCAGGAGCACCAAGAGAGCAGCCCTGTGAGGGGCTGTGAATGTCCAGCTCCAGCTGGATTTGATTGCAATCACACGACACCCCACGTGGGACTCCCCACTAGCTGGTCTCAGCAAAAGCACTAATTTGCAAGCAGTCATAATAAATTGCTTTTATTAAAGAGTCATTTTGTTTTGAGGTTGTTCATTTTGAGCAATTGATAATGTAAACACTGACACAGAGCAGAGGTTGGTATTTGTCCAATGAATGTGTAAATAAATAACGAATATAGCATATTCTTTTTATTCTTTGATTGCTGGAAGCTAAAGGTCTGTAGTAATTCCGAGACCGACCTCCAACCAGAATGTCCTGACAGGGAGAGGTCTGGGCTGGGGCCATGTTATCTTTTTTGGATGCCTACGATTTAATCCTTGCAGCACTAACATAGGAGAAAACTTCTGCAGGAGTGGGTCTGGGAGCTGAGGGTGCAGTTTAGGCACAAGGCCTAGGATGCTGGCAGGTTGGCAGAGATGGTGGCCTTTGCTTATTGTGGCACATGCCATCTTCAAATCCC
>RJWT010028839.1:0-15103 GCA_004365215.1 Cuniculus paca | reverse complement strand
TTACCACAGTGATGTATGTGCACCTATGTTTATAGCAGCACAATTTGTAATAGCCAAATCTTGGAAACAACCCAAATGCCCATCAATTGAGGAATGGTTAAAGAAGATGTGGTACTTTTATACAATGGAGTATTATTCAGCTATAAAAAATGATCACATGGAGGCTTTTATAGGTAAATGGATGTGACTTGAGACCATATTCATAAGTGAAATAAACCAAACACATATGTGTAGACACCACATTGTCTCCCTAGTGTAAGAAACTGAAAGACTCAATAAGATACAAAATCCCTGATAAATATGGAGAAATGGTTCTGAAATCCAATGGTGCTTTTGTTCTTTGATTTGATTGGTTTAAGTCCCTTTCCTACTATTTGAAAGCAATAAGCAAGAAGATAGGAACAGCTCTTTTGAAAAATGAGACACTACAGTAGCCATTGCTCATTTCTTGTCATCCAACTTGAAGACCTGTAATGCTATTCTATTTGGTTTTGTACTACTTTGTTTTGTTTGAGTTTATTGTCTGTAAATGTAAGAACAACCATTTTGAAGAAAGCAAGAGACACTAGGGTAACCATTGTCGATCTCCTGTTGTTATGTCTTGAAAACCTGTATAGCTTGCAGTGTTTTGTTTTGAAATGCTATATTATGTTTGACTCTATTCTGTTTTCTTTCACTTTTCTCGTTCTGTTTTGTTTTGTTTTGTCCTATTCTCTTTAAAATAAAAAAAATAATGAATGGATAATACATGGATGGGTGAGTGGGTAGATGGATGGATGGGTAGATGAACAAATGTTTATTCAGTTGAAACTTGGTAAAGGGCACTGGGAGAACCCAAGAGACACCAATGAATCAAACAGAACCCCTTCCTCATGGAAACCAGATGAAGGCTTCAAGAGCAGGACTTGGGGCCCGACTTCCTAGTCAGCAGCTGTGTGACCATGGCATACTTCCCCAGCTCCCCCAACAGGAGGGGACAATGCCAAGATCCATCTCCTCAGGCTGCTGGGGTTAAATGAGTCACCTCACGTAAGCTCTTGGCCCAAGGCCCAGGGCAGGCAAAGGCTGGGAGCGTTGGCCATGGTCCTTGGAAGAGCCAGCATGGAAACAAGCAAACATGGCCCAAGGCGGTGGCAAGCAACACAGCAGGAGCATTTATAAATAAAAGGAGGGCAGGAGAGACTGTGACTGTGGGGCGAGCTGGGCACCACTTTCCAGAAGGAACTCTGGGAGCAAGGTCACAGAGCCCGGGCTCTGTGAGGGTCTAGGGACATGCCCAGGTTCACTCAGCACCAGCCCAGACTGGTGGGGGGCACCAGGGGACTGGATGGTGTAAACAGGAGACGGTGGCCACCCTCCTGGGGCCAGCAGGGCGCCTGTGGCCAGGAGAGTCACGCAGGTCCTCCCAGGCAGTGTGCAGGGAGGGTTGGGTTTCAGGCGCTGGCAGGGCCTGGGCGGTGCTCTTTCTGCTCACGTCCTGCTCCCCCACCCCTGTGGCCCGAGTTGTCCTGCTTCCCCACAATGGCACCTGCCCCAAAATAGCACCCATGTGAGGGCAGATTAGACCCCAGGAAGACAGAAAGGAGGGGGAGCATGGCATCAAGTGACCACGTCAGGACCCAGCAGGTATAAAACCTGGTCAGGCAGCCTCCACCCCAACTGTCCCCAACACCACAACCTGCACTCTCGCCTCTGCTCTTGGACACCATGGGGCTCAGCGATGGGGAGTGGCAGCTGGTGCTGAACTTCTGGGGCAAGGTGGAAGGGGACCTCGGCGGCCACGGGCAGGAGGTCCTCATCAGGTAAAGGAGCTATGTCCCCTCACCCACCCTCAGACCCCAGACATCGAGCTGCCAGGTGGGAAGCTGGCCAGGGGAACCGACCGGCTGCAGTGGGGAGGCTGCCACCTCCACTTGTCCCCTCTCACCTCTGTGTCCAGGAAAGGGAAAGGGTCCAACCAGGTGACCACCACTGGAGGAGGTGGGGGGTCCAAGGAAGGTGCCCAGAGCCACAAACTAGTGAAGGTCCATAAAACCTCAAGGCTCAGATGTGGCCTTAAAGCTGGGGCAGATCGAGCTCTGGAGTCGGCTTTGCTGCCCAGCAGTGTGTGACATCCGGGAAGAAGGCCCCCTTTCTGGGCCTCAACGTCCTGTCTGTACAGAGGTTACTCCTGTCACCTAAGTCAGAGGAGTGAGGGTGAAGACAAACGCCCAGGGGCGCAGGGTGGCTGCCAAGGTGCAGTGAGCTCCTGAAAGTTAATGACAGTCCAGTGATGCCACCTTCCACACCCTGCACTGGAGAAGCAGGGCCAGTTGGTGCCCCTGAATGGAGTGCTCGGGGTTGGGATCTCCACCCGGCTCCTCCTGCCTGCAGTCAGAAGATCCTGAATACCAAGCTTGGTGATAGTGCACGACCCCTGCTGGTTCCCACTGCCCTCCCAATGGTGACAGTGGTGACACCACCCTCTCTTGGCCCTTCCTACCGTCCTACTAGATCCTGTCTGCCTCAGGGAGGGAGTAGGTCTCCTTGGCCACAGGAGAGGATGTCTTTGAGGCCCCTCTAGGAGCCAGGGAGAGTTGCCCACACACACAGACTCATTATCTCCCTTGGACCCTGCCATGGGGGGCATAGCAGGGAGGAGCCCAGCAGGCCTACCTGTGTTCCACTGACCCCCTGGCACCTTGGGGTAGGCTTGTACTTCCCCTATCTATGACTGCAGGCCTGCACCAGGCCCTATCTCACAGGACAAAACCCATACCCCGAGTTGGCATCAGCCTAGAGCCACTGGCTTCCGGTGTGGCCCTGGGCATTTCATGCCCTCTGGAAGGAGTGAGGGCCCCTGAGTCCCCCACCCTCCCTTGACAGAGGAGAGGGGTGGAACAGTGGGGAAGGGAGGGACACGGAGCTCAGAGTGGGCACCTTGCAGGTGATCGGGACCACCAGCCCCTGGCAGTGCCCTGGGGTCCTGCAGGAGCCTTTGTTGGGCGGGCATCACGGGTGTCTCCTGCCTTGCAGGTGGGGACAGGAGGCCCATGGAGTACTGCCCTGTCACGTGTCAGGTGGCAGGACGTGCACCCCACCCCTGCTCCTGCCCGCCAAGTGCAGGGTGCAGGGCGGTGGCCTCCTGGGTAGGGGTGGCCTCTCTGCTCTGGTGAGCCTGGCAAGGTGACCTCTCCCAGCCCTGACTGTCACCAAGAAGGAGTGACTTTTATGACACTAGGCCTCACTCCAAGGGCAAGGTCACAGAGCTCGGAAGGCTGAGGCAGGACACACACATGATTTCCAGTTTTTACCAGAGCCAAGGCTCCTAGGACTGTGATGCTTAGAAGCCGATGCTGGTGACCACAACCTCCCCCACTCCAGGAAGGAAGTGACCCAGAGTCCCCATCAGCCACAGTCAGCTCCTGGAAAGAGTGTCAGCGGTGAAAAAGGTGGGGCTGAGGAGGAGGCAGCAAACACATGGAGCACACTGTGTGCAGGCCCCAGGCCGGGCTTGAGTATTCCTCCCAGCCTCTCAATGTCATTGCCATTACCTCCCTTAACAGAGAGGTTGCGGGACTGGCCCAAAGTCACACAGCTGCAGTAGGAAGGGACCAGCACCCACACCCACAGCCACACACTGCCCTCAGCATCTCTGGTTGCTACAGAACCTTAAAGGTGTTCAGCAGTGGGCAGAGTCCTCAGGCCTCACATGGGTGTCCAGCCAGGCCTCGGTGCAGGGGATACTGGGTTGGCCTTGCTTACTGACATCCCTGAGACCATCTGGTGCACTGGACTGGCAGAGACAGTACTGAGACAAACTCAGGAGAGGGTCAGGGCCTCCCAGCCTGCTGCCCTTCCCAGGGCTGCACTAGGGAAAAGGGCAGGGTAACATCCTTGGACAGACTGGCCTGGGCTCCTGGGCTGCGCTGTGGTAAGTCCCTGTGCATGCTGCAAGCTCGGGGGCCAATGTCTTCCAGACCAAGGCACTCAGTTTGCATCTCGTGACCCCCAGAGAGCCCGAAATGGCCGAGTCCTGCTGCCCTGGTCCTATCCTCAGCCCCACCCACCCATCTCCTCCAGTCCTGACCTTGGCCCTGCCTGTGGTCTTGCACCTGTCAGTGGGGACTTGGGGATCATTGTCACCAGATAATAATAGTCAGGAGCCAGGGACCCTGGGAGGGGAGGCAGCAGAGACACTGGCAGTGATACAGACAGCTTGGCTGGGGTCCCGGGGTCATGGCAGGGGAGGCCAGCCAAGGGGACTTGGAGCCCCACCCTGTGAGCCTCTGCAGGAGCACACACAACTGTGGCCACTCAAGTACTTGTGTATGTGTCACCTGAGTGTGCAACAGAGATGGACCTGAGCAATCACCAATGAGATGGAGGCCAGGGTCCAATGGTGGGGCCCTTGGGCTCCTGCCCATTTCCTGTCCTCTCTGGGATTTTCCTATGAGCTGATGTGTTTTGAGTGCCTATGTGGGACCGTGTTACAGAGCCTGCTGTTAACACAGGATGCATATTTCCCTGTGTGCAGCCAGGATGTCAGACAGGGAGCCCTGGATGCTTGGGCCAAGGTCTGGCCAGTTAAGAGCCGTGTGGGGTGACAGCATCTCCACAGAGCGAGAGTGCTGTGCATGGAGGAGTTGATCTGCCTGTACCCATGTCCCTCTGTCCCTGGGGTCCTTCATGCCCCACTGCCAGCTCGTCCAGATCCCCACATGACCAAGCATCATGGGCTCCACTGTACCCTGCAGGTCCCTCCCCTGGGCCTTCTAAGGGCTGCAGGCCTTCCAGAGTTAGCTGCCACCCTGCCAGGGCTCCCTGACTAGAGCTCTCCCCAAATTCAGAAGCCATGTTTGGAGGTGGCTGCCCAGGTCTTGGGCACAGCCTTCCGGCTGCACACACTGCCTGCAGGAATGGTCCCTGGTTGCCAGCAGGGATGAGGGTCCCTGCAGCAGGGACAGGGTCCAGGCCGGAAGCTGGACCATGGCCCTGGCAGGACAGCATTCCCCCCAGCCTGGCCTCATGCCTGACTGGAAGCAGTGTCCTGCCCCACGCAATGGGGACATCCTGACAGGCTCTAACAGGGACGCAGGTCCTGTCCCCTCCACTCAGTCCCAGCACAAGTGCACATGAGCACCGTCTGCCCCCTGCTCCCTGCAGCAGCAGGAAGAGGTATGGCGGGGATGCTGACAAGGACCTGGACCACAGCAGGTGTCGGCTGCACTTGTGTCTTGTGCCCACCCACTGCCTGCAGCCTGCATCACCTCCCTCCCCTGTGTCTGTCCCTCAGTGGATGAGGTGGTACAGAAAGGGCCAGTGGATGGCCATGGTCACAGAGCCTGCCGGTGGGCCAGCAGGACAGTGAGGCCCATCCCCTCCGACCCATCCCCTCTGAGCCATCCCTCTGTGCCACAGGCTCTTTAAGGACCACCCCGAGACCCTGGAGAAGTTTGACAAGTTCAAGCACCTGAAAGGCGAGGATGAGATGCGGGCGAGCGAGGACTTGAAGAAGCACGGCACCACCGTGCTCACCGCTCTGGGTGGCATCCTCAAGAAGAAGGGGCAGCACGCGGCCGAGCTCGCACCCCTGGCCCAGTCACATGCCACCAAGCACAAGATACCGGTCAAGTACCTGGAGGTAGGCAGAACACAGTGTGCCCCCCCGCCTCTGTTTCCCCGTCTGCTCTGGCCCTGGGTCCAGTTCACCCTGCTTGGGCCTCAGCAGCCCACAGGGAGGTGGGGCACTGCCCTAGACACTGTCTGCACAGATATGCAAAGGAAGCCAAGGCAGGCTGAGGAGGCCGACCGAGGCAGGTTGGGTGGAGAACGTGGCATGCAAGCCCCTCATGGAGAAGCCAGTGGGGGAGAGACAGCAGACTGTGTGGTGCCCTCAGACCCTGAGGTGGAGACGAGGGACACACACAGGGGGTTCAGGGACAGCTGGTGGATAGTGTCAGGCATCTTCCCACAACTACCCCAAGGCTGGGAACATGTCCCCATCTTCCTTCCTTCTCACGTGGGCTCAGTGTTCAGCCTCAGGGATGCCTTGTGGCCCAGGGTAGCTGTGGGAGCTCTAGCCACCTTAGCACTGCTCCAAACAGGAAGTGGGAGAGAAGAGAAAAATCTCCCTTCTGAGGACCCTTGGAGGAGTCCTTCTAATAATTTCATATGCATCGAATTGGCCAATGTCTATGAGCCCATGTGTGCACAGATGTGGGGAACACAATTGTTCTCACTCCAAGCACACTGACATTTCTTACCAAGGAGAAGAGAGAACATAGAAGGGGCAGGTGCTCGTAGTCCCTCATTTTCTGACTGGAAACAGGGCTTTGAGGGCAGGAGCAGCTGGTGGGGAAGGCAGAGTCGGATCCCACTGCCTAGTCCACAGGCCTGGCATCCCCACCAAGACCCCCTCACCTCCCTCAGCCCCATCTACCACACCTGAAACCCTCCTGTCAGCTGCACCCCCAGTCCCCAGCACTGTTACCCCACCCACCCTGAGTCCCCTGTCCCTATCCCGTCATGGTGCTTGCTGGGCTGGACAGTCCTCCATCTCTTCCCCAGCCACATGCCAGATGGACCTCAACTCCTCGGGCAGAACCTAGCTTGGTGGACTCAGTTCTGACCTGGCACAGGGTGGGAGCTGTGCCTTTGGGGACCTGATGCCTGGGTGAGAGAGGACTCAGTAGCCACAGGCTTCCCATGGCCTCTGCATCCCATGGCCAGTTGTCCTTCTTGGGGCTGGGACAGAGGCCTGGATGAGGGTGGCCAAATTGTTCCTCAGCCCCCTGGAGCTGGGGCTCTGCTGCAGACACAAGAGGGCCAGTGGGTGTGGCGCCCGGCAGGTCCTCAAGCCCTGTGGGTCAATGACGTTGGGCATAGGGACAGCAGTGCCTGCCCAGTCCCCACTTTGGTTTGCTGCATTTGTGACCTTGAAGGTGAAGGCAAGCCTGCTGGGGCTGAATGTCAGGGGTTGACACTCCCCAAGCTGTCCCCGCCCTCTTCGGCCTGTGTGGATTACCCCTGGAACACAGAGACGATGAGAAATCAGCTCAGACCCAGCTCTGCTCCTGGTGCTGGTGGCGGCTGGTCCACTGTCTCCAGGCACAGTTCCAGACCTGCCATCACCTGCTACATGACCTCAGTCCAGCACTTAGCTGTCACCGCTATAAAATGTCACCACTTGGTAAACAGCCGGGTGATGGCTGGAATCCAGCCCTGTCCACAGTTGGGAAACACACAGCAACTCCGTCCCCAGCGCAGCCCAGGTGCAGATGCACAGGCTCGGAGGGAGCCAGGTCTTGGCCTGAAGCCCCTTCCTCTCTTCTCCCTCCCACCCTGGTTTTGAACATGGACAGTGTCATGCTATCCCTAAATCAGCCTTTTTTTAGGTATGGATGGTAGAACCCAGGGCTTTTACACTTAGTTACACTCCAGCCCTTTTTTATTTTTTATTTTGAGACAAGATCTCACTAAGCTGCCCAAGCTGGATTTGAATTTGCAGTTCTCTTGTCTCAGCCTCCCAGAATGCTAGGGTTAGATGTAGCCACCACATCTGGCTCCCATCTGATCAGTCCTCACAGCACTGATCTTGCTAAGTCATTAAGTGCACACAACAGGGAACAGTTTCCCTCTAAACCTCCTGACAGCACGGTTGTGGACACACTAGTGAAATGGGGTACCCCCACCACTCATGGCGGCAGCCCACACAGAGCAGTAAATGCCCCATCTGCAGACAATGCAGCTGGTGCACGGGCAGGGCTCTGTCTGTGCTCTTCCCCCCTCAGCGACCTGCACCTCCTTGTTCTGCAGTTCATCTCAGAGGCCATTATCCAGGTCCTGCACAGCAAGCACCCTGGGGACTTCGGTGCTGATGCTCAGGGTGCCTTGGGCAAGGCACTGGAGCTCTTCCGGAACGACATTGCCGCCAAGTACAAGGAACTGGGCTTCCAGGGCTGACCCGCCCTGGGCCCAGCAAGCCGTGTGGTGTGTGGCAAGTGTCTGCTTGCTTGGAGAGGTTGCAGGGTGGGTCTGGCCCCTATCCTCCCAGCCCTCTGCCCCCACGCTGCCCCGCTACTGTGCCCAGCTCTCCCTATCTAAGCCACCCATCTCCTCCCACTTTCCATCCGCACCTATGCCCCAAATCCTGGCCATTCCCCTCCCAACCAGTGTCCTCCGGTCCCTTGCCTGCCTGAGGAACACGCATGTGCCGTGATGGGTTTGGGGTGACACATGGTTTCAATAAAGGACTCTGCAGCTTCCTGGTGTCTGCCTGCATTGGAGCAGTGATGCACCCACCGGCCCAACTCCAGAAGACAAAGGGAGCAGGCACTGGGAGAGGGACAGGGCCCTCCATCCTTAGGCCACCTCGCCATAGAAGGTGTGGCAGGGCCCAAGGATGGGCATGGGGATGTGATGGCCCAAGCCAGGTGCACAGGGCTGTGGGACCCAGGGGAGAGGGACTGGTGGGAGAACAGGGTCATTGTGGTCACCACAAAGCTAGCAACATGAGAAGGTCACCAGCTGGCAAATGGCATAGCCGGGACTCAGGCCACAGCCCAGAAAGCAGCTGCGGTTCTGGCAGGGACACCAACCAGTCAACCTTGGTGGCCAGCAAGGATCTCTTGGCCCCAGGGAAAAGACAGGCATGGAGCCTCATCATAACAGTGGCCTGGAAGCCACCACAGCCCCGGGGATAGAGATGGCTAGGAGCCTATACAGACATAGGGCCTTGGTGAGCAGAGAAGGCTGGCAGCAGCCAAGGCAAAAAAGGCCTGGGGGCTGGCCAACCAGATGCCACCATCACTTGGGGCCACCAGTGGAAGGCTGAATCAGGTGGTCAGGGCCACATGACCTTGTGCCTGCCTTGAAGGTCACACTGCCATCTCACCAGTGACTCAGGCCATGTGCTTGTAGGGTCTGAGCTGCTGGCCTTGCCTGGCAACCCCAGCCTGAGGTGACTGTGTCCTGACCCTGAATCTACCTATTATGGTTTGTGTCTAGATGTCCCCCCAAAACCTCATGCAGTCACAGGGGCAGGCTTCTAGAGTTCGTGATTGATTTGTGGTCCAATGCTGGGATTATGGGTGTGAGTGCTATACCCACCCAAGGGTGGGTAACCTGCATACAATATAAGGGACAGAAAGAATCTTCTTTCATGCTCCTCCATTTTTTTTGCTCTTGCTGCTTCTGCTGTCTTCCACCACCATGAACTATTGCTCCTCTGCCCCACCATCCTGCCTCAGAGCCAGCTGATTATGGACTGAAACCTCCACAAACTGTGAGCTAAATAAACCTTTCCTTCCTTCATTTTGGGTGTCAGGTATTCTGTCTCAGCAACAAGGGAAAAATAACCAAGGCACCACCCACAGCAGGGTCACGAGGAAGAACCAGCTATCATGTGTTCCACATTTGTCTAACACTCTTCCGGCATGGCAAGATAAAGAACCTCAGTGATCTTCATCTGAGATGCAGCCAAGCTTCTGTTCTCAGTCCTTCATCTCAGCTTCTTTCAGGACCTTCTGTCTTAGCTGGGCCTTGGCCAATTCCAGTGGCATCTGTGTGCTGCCACGGGTTGGGCATGGCCATCCTGTGTCCCTAAGGGCTGCTCACAAGGCTGCCCTGACAGAAGCCCAAGTCCCTGTGCTCAGGAGCCAGGTCTTGGCAGGCAGCACTGTACGGCTATGTGGGTTGTGACCCCCCAGCAGGAAGTGTGCTGCAGTGTGGCCTAAGTGTGGACTTAGGCTGTAACGGACACAGGAGGCCCTGGGAAGAGTCATGTAAAGGAACTCCACGTGTCTGTATGCATGCACACATGTATGTGCACACATGTGTGCACATGTGAGTGGTGTGTGCACATGTGTGTGCACATACATCCTCAGGGAGATGCTAGCTGGAAGACACAGAGTGCGTGTGTACTTCAGTCTCACTCCTGCTATCAGTGTGACAGGCATCCAGCCACATGACCATTTCCTGCAGGCCACAGGAACCCCAGATTCACGTAAATGGCTTCTGTCACCACTATCTGAGGTATCCTGGGACCGTAGTCTGGGGCCATAAGTACAATCCAGAGGATATGAAGCCAGCTCAAGTGACACCAGTGACAACTGACAAACCACACTGGTGCACCCAGGCTGGCCTCACCAGCCTTCACACAGGAAGCCAGGGGGCCTAGGCCTCAAAAATAACAGGCTGCTGTGACTGACAGGGCCCTGGGTCTTGGAGGTAACAGGCTGCTGTGACACACAGGGTCCTGGGTCTTGGAGGTGACAGGCTGCTGTGACTGACAGGGCCCTAGGTCTTGGAGGTGACAGGCTGCTGTGACACACAGGGTCCTGGGTCCTGGAAGTGACAGGCTGCTGTGACACACAGGGCCCTGGGTCCTGGAATTGATAGGCTGCTGTGACACACAGGGCCCTGGGTCTTGGAGGTGACAGGCTGCTGTGACTGACAGGGCCCTGGGTCTTGGAAGTGACAGACTGCTGTGACACACAGGGTCCTGGGTCTTGGAAGTGACAGACTGCTGTGACTGAGGCTATGTGCACTCGAAATCTGCCCCGCTGGTGCCCAGGCTGGGCCCTGGGATTTCTATTTCCTCATGCACACATGCACAAGCACAGTATACAACTACACAACATACACATGCATCCAAACACACTACACATGAACAAGACACACACACAACATACATCACACATGCATGTACACATACACACACCACAGGGATTCCACACGTGCAAACTCCTGTCCATACCAACTTGGCTGAGAAACAGCCCGTTACACAGGCCTGCGCTGCCCACTGAGGGTGCTGCTCCCTGATGCATCACGTGCAGAACCTCACTCATCACCCGGAGCCTCTGGGTCTCCCAGTCAAGGTGACCGTGTGACCCCAGGAGTTGTGCAACTGCTACTCACAGCTTCGATTCCAATATCAGGGACACTGCAAGAAGACGATGGGCCCTGCAGGGTGCAGAGCTTGGCGTCCTGTGTCTCCAGGGTTCAGACAAGGTCCCAGAGAAACCAGGCGAGGTTCCTCTTCTCACACGCTCAGTGGGCTCCATGTCCCCGTAGGACTTTGGGTGCTGAGGAAGGGTTTGGTGGCAGCACTGTGGGAACAGGAGGTCCCAGGACACTCAGAATGACCCTCACTTATTTGCTGTGCTGACATCTCTGCAGCCCGACCAGGTGACCCTTACAGCACTACTGTCACCTCCTCGAGGAACTGTGCTGGGGAATCATTTGACGTGGTGCAGAGCAGGCAGTGACTGGTATTAGCAAATTGGCAGAAAGTAAATTGAGAGTCTGTCCTAGGCCTACTCAACTGTGGCAAGAGCCTTGGCTGGCTTGCAGGTGAGGTTAATCCTTAAGCTAATGGCCAGGGCTAAAACCAGCAAGCAGTCTGTGAAGTCCTGGCACCTCAAAGCCAGATAATAATCACGACTGAGGCCTTTTTAACTCTTTCCTCTCCCACTTCAGGAGCTGTAGTTAGCAGATAAACAGGTTACTAGTTAACCATAATCTATTCCTCCACACTTTTTGCAAAAATGCTTTGAGCTTCAATCCTTGAGCCCTGCCTGTGTCAGTGGTTCACCCCCATCACTTCCTGCAGCCACCAGCACACTCCCCAGTCAGGCTGTGTACCTAATAAAGGCCAGGGACACCATGACTCAGGGTCTTAGTCCTTTTTCACTCTGACATCCCAGTTCTCCTCCGTGACTAAGTTATGTCTTGTCTGTGTCTTATTCTGTCATTGTACCCCTGAGAAGGAGATCAGTGATCCTAGGCCAGGGCCCTGATACCTGTGGCCAGGCTATGGTGCCCAACTGTGTGGTCAAACCATCCCAGAGATGGCTGTGAAGGCCTTTGTTGGGTATGACCAGCATTTAGGCAGAAGACCCTGAGTGAGGCGGACAGTAGGACAGGTGACTGCAGACACAGATGGGCCTTGTCCCGTCAGTCAAAGTGCTTGAGAGAAGGGATTCAAATTTCCTGAGGAAGGAGCATTGGGCCTCCATATGGCCTTTGAGCCCCAGGCAGAAGCATTGGCTCCTCCTGGCTGCTACAGGCCTTGTCTTGCTGCCCCTAAAACTGTGATAGCCAGTCCTTAAACAAACCCTCTATATACATTTCCACAGCTCCGTTTCCCTGGGGAACACTGGCTGGCATGATCCTCATCCTGTGCATGGATGGAGAAGCTGGCACAAAAGTTAGACCTCGTCCAAGACCACTCCACTTCAAAGGAGCAGACCAGCAGCCAGGTCTCTGCTTGAGGTCACCAGAGAGGAGAGGGGGATATGTCCTGCCAAGATGGAGCCCTCCATCCCTGTCATCATCCTTGGCCTCATCCTTGCAGCCCATGGTAGGAGAGTGACAGCTGAAGCCTGAGACCAAATCCCAACAGCATCTGGGCAAGACTGGCCAGAGCTGGTAGCTGTGTCTCCCCTACAGGAGCATCTGGGACCATCTCCATTGTCCCAACAGTACTGAACTCTGCAGGCCTAAGTAACACACAGCCTCTCAGCCACTCGGCCGGGGCTGCAGGATTCTTTCAATAATACCCTGGTGTGGGAGAGGAAAAGAAAGAGTAAGAAAGGTAGAGAGATAGAGAGAAGAGAAAGACAGACAGGAAAGAGACAGGGAGGGACAGGGAAAGAATGGAAGAGATAGGGAGAGACAGAGGGACAGGGAGACAGGAGAGGAAGGAGGATGAAGGACAAAGGTCCCTGGAAAGGCTGAACCAGTACTCTCCTCTCTGGTCTGCAGTGGACCCTGTGGCTCTTGCCTCACTCCCCATGCAGTAGCCTTGCCCACAGGTCTCATCCCTGCCAGCTCCAGGCTAAGGAAGGGAGAACACGTTACCAGGGCAGCCCTATCCAGCTCAGCAGGAAGGATGCATGGAGTGTTGAAAGCCAACTGGCAGAGCAGTGGAACTGACCTGCTTCGCCTTGACCTCGGTGGTCATGGGGGTCGGGGAAAAGGTAACCAGGGTCACTGCTTGACCCATGCCCAGTCCCAGGCCTGACCCTTCTCTGACGCAGCTGGGCACCAGTGTCTGTACTGGGTTCAAAGTAAACCGAAGAGCCAGAGACTTTGCCAATTAAGGTTTGAGAGCCTTTATTAGCCGGCTGGTGACCGAACAGCAGAGTCCATGCAGGGGACTGCTGAGCGGACCCGAGTGGAAAGGGAGCTCAGCTTTTAAGCACAGAAAACCACATCTGTGTTGGCAATGGTTACAGTTAAAAATACATCTATAATATCCTGATAGACATATCTGTCAGGGCACAACCCAAACAGGCTGAGAGTATAGAACTAAGTTATATTCTCAAGAGGGGCTAGTTTCTCAAGCAAGGGGGTGGGGAGGTACATACAGAGTTCAGTAATTTTCCATTATGTTGACCTACAACAGTGTCCTGCCTCCTTGCTGGGCACCATGCTGAGGTCTGGAACTCTGATCACAGGATATGCAGGAGACCAAGAGGGGCTCACAGAGGCTTGGAGCTGGGGTTAGGGTTGCAGGTCACCTAGTAGGGGGTCCAGGAGGTGATTTGGGTAACAGTTAGTGTTAAGAGTTAGAGTTATGGTTGGACATCACAAGCAGGGGCTCTGAGAGGTGGTCAGGGTCAGATGTCATGACCAGGTTAGGGTAAGTGTTGGAGGTCACATTGCAGGAGCTCTGAGAGGTATTTGGGGCTGTGGTGGGTCACAGTCAGCGGTCACTAGGCAGGGACTCTGGGATGGTGAGGGTTAGGGTTAGGGTTGGACATCACAGGCACCTGTCTCCCCCTGTGTAATATCTGTGTCACCTGACTCACCAGCAGGGAGGCTACCACAGGCCCTCAACCTTGGCCTCCAAAACCATGGGTTAGAATTAGCCTCTTTTCTCCACAAACCATCTGGCCTTGAATGCCTCATTACAGTGATGACACAGACTGGCCCAATCATAAGCAGGTTCACGGTCCTCACTCTAGAAGTGAGTGTGATGGCTTGTGTGTGTGCATTAGTGGAAACAGACTTCAAACTCTTAAGAAACCCCTGGATCACATCCGACAGGAAAGGCCACTATACCTGATGGTGTGGTGGGCAACAGGGATGGCCTGTTCCAGGTGAAGGCTGGGAGGATGAAAGTGCAGTGACCACCTGGACAGGGGAAAAAGGGGACTTGTGCAAAGGGAGCAGAGTGCAGTGCACTGGCCCCCTAACCTGTCCATGCCTCAGTGTCCCCTATGCATAGCTGCAGCTTCTGGAGATGGAAGGATGAGGGGACACTGCAGTGAGTCAGGGCACAGAGCCAGGAGCATCATTGGCACTGGCCAACAGCAGCATGTGAAGTTGACTAGGCCTGGCTGGGTCATGTGAGCCCTGAGGCTGACCTTAGCACCAGTTAGCTATCTTCCAAAGCTGACCCACCTAACTGAACCTTGCATAGCACCAGGGAGGGATGTAGAAGCCAAGTGTGGGGCAGGGTGGGGCCTGAGGAGGAGTCTCTGCCCTGAGGAAGGGGCTCTGGGGAGGGGCCCAGTGGCCTAGGCGATGTGGTCACTTCAGCCAGGACAGTCCACATCCCCTGAAGCATCCTCCCCTCCTTATGCCTGGCCTGTCATCTGGCTTCTACCAGCCATACCCTCCCCATGACCCCAGCTGTTGCCCAGCAGACCCAGTCCTAAGGCTCTGGACACCACAAAGCCACTGCAGAGAGAGCATGTGGGGTCCTGGGGGCCCCAGACTGGCTCCCTCCACACCCAAGTCTCTCCAGTCTCCTGGGTCTGGCTGGGTATGCTGCTCCCCTTTCTGGCCCTCAGTGGACTTCTGCAGTGTGGTCCCTGCATCTCTGGGTGCCAGGCTCCAGAAGGGAAGTGGCATGTCTCCTGCTAGCCACTAGATGGCACTAGTGGGTCACACCACTCCTGCTGGGGCCACAGGAGGAATTTGGTGTGGACCCACCTCCTCCTGCAGCCTGAGCCCTGTGGAAACAGCCAGCTGAGCAGGAGACATAGGCTGAGGGTGAGCTGGGGTTCACGCAAATCTGAACTTGGAGGTTCTGACCAGGGCCCCTCAGTGAGCCCCGTGTGTCTCTCTGTGGTGATGACCACTGGGGGAGGCCAGGATTGGCATGGAGCCC
>RJWT010028838.1:0-15122 GCA_004365215.1 Cuniculus paca | reverse complement strand
AAAAAAAAAAAGCTCACATATTATATGATGCCATTTATATGAAAAGTCCAGAATAGGCAAATATTCAGAGACAGAGAGATTTGTAGCTGCCCAGCTAGGGAGGAGATAGGAGATTGGGAAGCCAGCTAAACAATGTGAGGTTGAAGACAGACAATAAAACTGTTTTAGAATTGAGTGTGGTGATAAAGAATTCTGTGAATACTAAACATCATTGTACACTTTATATAGGTAGATTGGATGTCATGTGAAATATATGTTAACAAAGTCTTTTAAAGGAGCACACAGAATCAGACAAGTAAAATGGGCATAGCCATGTTCAAATAAAATTCTACTTATAAAAACAGGCAGGTGGCCAGGGATTTAACTCAGTGGCATAAGCACCTGCCTGGCAAGGGCGAGGTCCTGAGTTCGATCCCCAGTACAAAACAACAACAACAACAACAAAAACACCAGGCAGGTGACCAATGAACCATAGTTTGTTGACTACTGAATAATAATTTGAAAAATTTCTCAACCTCTCTCTCTGCATCCCCACCTCTACTTCACCCCTCACTCCCACCCTGAGCTATGCACTGGTTTACTAGAAAAATAATGCTATCTTTTCAACTCGTCTTGCAGATTCTTGTGTACAGCTTTTGGATTTTGTCCTTAAATAGAAGAGATATGATTTTGTTTGAATTCCTTAGTCTTTCCTGTTCACTAGAAGTAGCCATTCTGGGTCATGAAATGACTTTAGAAAACAGAAGGAACATATAATAGGACAAGTTATCAAGAGCCTGTAATCCTCACAACACAAATCACCACATTAAACCTAAACTGACTTCATCTAGACTTCTTGAAAAAAATAAATTTATGTGTGTAAAAATACATATACATTTCCTTTTTTTTTTTTTTTTTTTGGTGAGCTTTCTGTTACTCCATGCTCACGATTGAAGCTAATTCCAACTACAACAGCCCTTGAAGAATAAAACAGGTTTACTTTCTGGAAGAGTCAAGTGAATGTCATAGAAGGTACATGTCTATGTCTTTTTTAAAAAATAGCATTTTATCCTTTAATCACTGGTCTTTTAAACTTGGTATCTTTCTACTATTTTATAAGAAAAAGCTGTAAGAAGATATAATCTCTGATTAACCAATACTGTAACTTTTTTAAAACGTCAAATTTCATAAATATAAGCAACACCACAGTTCTTAATCAGAACAGTACCATCATTTGCTAAATTCCTGTAACTGCAAATTCTAGGGCCTCATTGAAGTTCTGATGACCGAATACAAAGAATCTGTGTGGGTTTCCTCCTGAAGCAGTGGTGTGTTGGCTTGTAACTTTCTCCACTGTGCAGGACAGAAAAAACAGTCCTCCACATATTCAACTTTCCATCACAATAGTAAAATAATGTGTGAAAGGCTCTAAAAGCTTCACAAACTATCATCAGACATCACAATATTTACTTTCATTCATAAAAGTAAGCTTTCTGTCATTATTATAATTAACTTAGAAAAAGGAAAGGTTTATTTTGTTTCACAGTTTTGCGAGTTTTAGTCCATGACCCATTGGCTCACTAATTTTGGCTCTGTGACAAAGTAGTACATCATGGCAACAGAATGTGCAGAGAAAAGCTATTCACCTCATACAGGATACTGAAAAAGAAAGGAAGACATGACCAGGGTTCCACAGTGCCTTTCAAGGGCGTGCCCTCAAGTGACCTAACTTCCTCGCATAAGCTCCACCTCTTAAAGGTCCTTCCTTCTCCCAGTAGTGCCAAAGGCACTACCCAACCCAACCATTCACACGTGAACAGCCACTGAAGAACAGTTAAAGTACAAACTGTAGCAGGCTGCAAAGTCATATCTCCTCCATAAAGGCGTTTCAGAATCACAGTTTACTTGCACCCAGCACTCTCCACTCATTTGTTAAAATACTAACCCCCAGTGTGGCTATGTTTAGAGATGGGTCCTCTGCAGGAGTAATTAACATTGCAGTCATGACAGCAAGTTTCTGATTGGACAGGATTTGTGTCCTTATAAGAAAAAATATCAAAAAACATTTATTCATCTTGTCCCCTCTGCTCCGTCCTTTCTCCCTGTCCTTTGCCCGCTACTCTTACTTGTCTTTAAGCAGGCACAGAGAAGAAAAAGAGAAGGCAGCCATTGCAAGACAGTAGGATGGCTCCTCGCCAGAAAGCAAATTGGTCAGAACCTTAACCTTGGACTTTTGACCTCCAGAACTATGAGGAAAAAATTCTGTTGTGTAAGCCACCTACTCTGTAATAATCTGGCAACCTAGCAAACACGTACTCCAACAGGATAGTATGAATTATCTTGCTTCAGCGTCATTTTCCAGTTAGCCTCCAATAAAAATCTACTTTCACACTGACATGGTCATAAGAGGCCTTTATGCACACTGAATCTGTGTGAAACTTAAACTTGACTCTTACTCTCATGGGTGATTTTCTGGGTTGTTGAAGGATCCCTGCAAGAGTGCCTCTGAGTCTGACAAAACTGAGGGCTTCTTGGGACTTTCAGCAGTAAAGGAGGAAAAGTCACAGGAAAATTATGGCAAGTAGCTCACCTTAGATGGGTAATGCATTCTATTTCTCCAGTTTTCTCTCTATAGCTCTGTGTTATCTAATAATCCACACCACACAGACTATCTTGAAATCTCATCTCCTTTCTAGGTAGTCCTCTTGGGCATATCAAAAAGGTCCAGGCACCTAACTCTTTCTCTTATGAAGCCCACATCTGATTCACAAGAAACATTCAAGTATCAAGTGCTCTGACAAACTAAGGCAGTGACAGCTGATCCCAATGTAGTTTCCCTCATTGTCTACCAAATCTTCTCACTGGTCCATGTCCCTTACTCTCTGAAATTCTTAGATATGAGTCTGAATAGTATTGCACCTTTCAAAATAAGGAAACACTTACCAAGTTCTCTGATATGAAGCCCCTCTTGCTAGATTTAAAGGAGATTGGGGAAACATAACAATGTCTCCTAATGATACGGTCTGTTTCAAAAAATGTCTTTCAAGACTTGAAACTGGTGAAAGTTTTCAATAATTGCAAAACCAGTTCTTGGATTGTGGTTGCCAAATTCAAGAAGCAAAATTGATCAAGGCCCCAGGTGCTGTATTAGGAAATCCTCTGCCACATCTGTACCCATGTGTTTGCTATAGCCAAAGATGGATGCTGTACTGATAATAGGGCGAGTTGGCTCCTGGGAGGACTGCTCTGACAGGTGATTTTAGGTTGAGGAATCACAATGACCTTGCTGATCGTTCCTAAGACTGTTTAGCAGCATAAAACACTAACCTTCTCGCCCTCTTTCCTTCACTCAGTTTCAGACTGTGCGATGACTCTTAGACCATTCCCTGGCTCTCTCTCATTCTCACTCATAAATGTTTTTCTAATACAATTCCCTCACATTTAATTTCATTCTAGCACTTTCTCACACTTCTGTCTGCACATTCTGTTGCCATGATGTACCACTTTGTCACAGAGTCAAAATCAGTGAGCCAGTGGGTCATGGACTAAAACTCGCAAAACTGTGAGACAAAATAAACCTTTCCTTTTTCTAAGTTAATTATAATGACAGAAAGCTTACTTTTATGAATGAAAGTAAATATTGTGATGTTTGAAGATAGCTTGTGAAGCTTTTAGAGCCTTTTACACATTATTTTACTATTGTGATGGAAAGTTGAATATGTGGAGGACTGTTTTTTCTGTCCTGCACAGTGGTGAAAGTTACAGGCCAACACACCACTGCTTCAGGAGTTCAGTATCCAGTTATGCCACTAACCATGGGATGAATGAACAATACGATAAGAGAGAACACCGGGCAGAATATAGAATTTTACTTTACCTTTCTTGTTCACCTACACCAAATTTTTGTTAAAATATGAACACAAAGGTGACTTTTGTGGAAGTTATAATTGTGGGTGCTGAATCTGTGAGCACGAAAGTTGTACAGAACTTGTGAATCTACCCTTCAGTGGGCGACCAGGCTGTGCTAGCACTTTGATAAGCAGGACACTACATAATACCTTGGAATTCCAAAGTAAACACAACCCCCAAATCAGCATCTCCAAATTAGACACTTCCTTTCAGCAGGATATGTCGCCTATCCTGTCTTGTTCATCTATCTTCTCACCGCATTTCTTCTGTGTCATTAAGAGGTCACTAATAAGAAATAGTGGGGAGCGGAACTTGAGAATAGAGGATTAAGCTTTGAATTTGAAACAAATTGCTTAAAACCATACCCTAGCACAAGGACCTAGGCTGGATTCCCAACACCAAAGAAGGCAGAATAAATAGCTGTCGTTCCTGACTATCACAGTGGCTGTAGTTTGGACTTGCCACTTCTTGGGCAACAGGATGCTGAGCTGAACTTGCATAAGTGACATAGCAGGGCACCCACTCCAGGGACTCGCGCTTCCCAGAATGAAATCACTACAGTAGGCATTGTCTGAGTTAGACCAGCTTCCCCAAGTATTGCTCTCTTTTAAGTGTGCCTTAGTTTCTCCATATATAAAATAGATATGATAATAGCTTCTGCCTCTTGGAGTTGCTGAAGGAATAAAAGCGCACAACAATCTGCTGTTGACCACAATACTTGAAACGCAGAAACGTACTGGTTGCAATACGCCTTCCGCCCTCCCCCAGCTGCACCACCGTGCGGGCTTCCGGGAGCCCCTTCACCTCAGTCTGCCCCGGTCCAGCGCGGATCCTTCCGCGCTGTGTTATTTCCGGGGGGGACAAAGGACGTGGAATACCCGGATGCAAGTGTCATGGCTGCCGTCAGTGAGGACCCGCAATGGAGAGGAGTCTAAGGTTTCCCAGATAGCGCTCCGAGATTGG
Source organism: Cuniculus paca (assembly GCA_004365215.1). Lineage (NCBI taxonomy): Eukaryota > Metazoa > Chordata > Mammalia > Rodentia > Cuniculidae > Cuniculus > Cuniculus paca. The sequence continues at coordinate 10,271 of RJWT010028838.1, read as the reverse complement.
GCTTCAAGAAGGGGCGTCAAGACATAAACGATGAGACTTCTGGGCAGCAGGGTGCCCCCAAACAATTGCAGGAACTTTGCCCGCTTCCTAGTAACTTGCTAAGTTTTTCTGGAGAAGTCACCTCTTTTGGCAGGATGTGACTTCCCACCCAGCCCATCTTTGTGCTAAGATTTTGTTCCCGTCACCCTGCCGCCTGTAGCTGGGCTGGCAGTGTGACGGTATTCTGGGAGGAAGGGGCGGGCCGGAGGCTGAAATGGAGAGAGGTGAGGTGCGCTGGAGTCTCCTGGGCTGCAGAAACTAGGGCACTTCTCTAAATGCAACTGGGACCTGACAACCCCTAGTCTTTGTCATTTCAGCTGAGATATACGGAGTTGATCGTAATAAAGACTGTTTATTGCTGATGCAACTATATGCAATCAGTCTAATCTATCCCAGACAGACTTTGATCCTGGAAAATATCTAGGATGGATATAGAACCGGGTAGTTAAAAACAAATGTAAGCAAGCTGTGCTAATTTTACATTTCAGAATTAATAGACAAAGTTCACATGTTGAGCCATGTGATCGTTTTCTTTAAGGTTTAAATTTGGATGTGCTGGTGCTTGTGAGATTTTAACAAAATCATTCTTATAAAGTAACTAACGAGAATACATTAACATTGAAAATATTCAGAAAATTCTTGAACTTTGCTACTGTGTGGTTAGTTGTAACAGGAAGACACCAGAGTTTTTCATAATAAGGCTTTAATTTCCAGAAGCTTCTGAAAATGCATTAGTTCTGAGTATGTTAGTTTTGAGTTTCCTCTCTGTAAACTACCCTTTAGGTTTTATCATCAAGTGAAACAAGAACAATTGTGAGTTGATTCATTAACTCTTCCTAGTAATTAAAATTACTTTTTAAACACTTAATTGTATCTGGGATTCAGAGTCTCCGTTGAAACTTTTAATTTTCCTGAGATAAGTAATGAATTGATTTGAGAAATATAGTTACTATTTATAGAAACAAAATGTATAAACTAATACTTAAAGCACATTGACTCTATATAATAGTTTTGTAATTTAGATTGTCACTTAAACTACCAAAAGTGAAGAGCTGACATAGAAAGCCTTAAAAGGGGGGAAAATGTAGACCTTTGCCTGTTTTGTGAACATCCCATTATTTGGACAGAAAGTAACAACTATTAGAAAGCACTTTTATAACTACAAGCCATATGCAAAGTACTAAGTTGGTAATGGATGAGAAAGTGCCTTAATATATGTAAGTACCATAATGATAAGTTATTATCTCATCTTCTGACCAAATTGTCTTCCCATGGTACATTTTAACCTCTAGAACTTGTGTTTCTTGTACGTGTGTATATATCATACAAGGAGTGATAGTATACAGTTAATATTTAAATTTTAAAATTTCTATTACAGTAAAAGACACATTGGTATTAATTCTCATTAAAATAACCTACCTTCCACTTCAAGCACACTTATCCCATTGTTCTTGCCACTTTCTAAAGCAGTTCTGGAAGTCCTTTTTCTTGAGCATCTTTATGAGCTGTGATTAAATCTGTGATAAATGTTGCGTTGATCGAGACTGTGCTTATAAATGTATTTACAGACATTAAAGTCTGTAAATGGTCATAGATGGTCATAAATGGTCATATTTGGCTTGGATTCTTGCCTTTTTTGGTATGGTTCCTTGCAGGTAAGTCTAATGAGTTCTTAGTACACTACCTGGACAAAACACTGGAAATTTTTATTATATTAATTAGTTTAAACATTTTAGCAGTCTATTCAGTTTTCTAGCATTTCTAATATTTCACGTACCTAGATGTGGGCCTCTAGTTGTGGGGTAATTGACAATAACTTTAAATTGTGTTGTACTGAATGTAAGGTTTGATCTTAAGCAAGTGGCATTTATGGAGCACTCAGTGTTTTCCCGATCTCTGCAGGAAGTCCTGTACATACATTACCTTAATACCTAGAGTAACACTGTGAGACTTATTAAATTGCCATTTTAACAGATGGAGTAATGAAGGCAAAGAAGGAGTGAATTCCTTGCTCATGGTCACAGAAAGAGTCATATTCTTATCTACTTATCATATATGATATCTCTGTCCCACCTTAACACTTGGTAGAAGAATGAAAATGGAACACAGATGTGGACTCTGTCTCCCCTGCTTTGTGGATTGGAACAAGTGATTTAAACTCTGAATTTTTTCTCCTATGTAATAAAAATACTTTGAGCTACTATATTTTATTGAATCTTGAGTCCAAATGTAAAATGATACACATTTTGGGATTGATGAGCTCCTTTTCAACATGGATTCTAGGACATCCACACCTTTATAACATTTTATTGCTGTTTTATGTGTTTTCTAATATAAATAAGATAAAACATAAACTCTATGGAAGTGGAAAAGTAGGAATCATTTTTACATTTTTCATATGTGAATCCTTAATACCCCCAAACAATACTTGGCATGTAATCTGTGCTCAGTAAAGAGTTGCTAAAAGCAAGTCTTAATTTCATATTACAAATAACAAATTTTCAAAAAATTGTTTACAGTTTGACGTGTAATAGTATCAATAGTGCAAAAGTATTTTGCCACCACTTTAAAGTTCAGAAGCACAGTTATAAAACGAATATTATCTTTTTTCCCAAATATTTTCTGATTCTGATACTAATCAAGTATGGGGTGCTTTTTGTTCCTTAAGGGGCATTATAAAATTGAAATGTTGACATATGTGGACTTTTAAACAAGGAACCTCATTTTATTTTAAACTGGGTAACATGTTAACATTATATAGATAGATCTTCATGTTAAGAATGGTTGAAAACATGATTTGATAGTTTTTTAAATTTTTATACTATGGAAATGTGAGTTATGAATTTAAAAACTATAATTGAAATATATTTTGAAATTGTTTGAATAGGCAGAAAAACATTCCAGTTTTGAAGTAGGCAGGTATAAAATAATGTATAGAAATTATTCATGGGATATTTATAGTCTGTCTGATGACTTGCAATTAGAGCCAGGAAGGGGGCACTGGAATTACAAATTGTAGGCTGTTTTCTTCTGATAATCAGCTGAATGTGCTGTGGTGGCCAGAAGAAGTTAGTAACATATGAGATATCATCAGGAAGGGGTTTGGGAAAAGTTTTTTAAAATCTTACTTTCGAACAACAGTAGTTTATTTAAACATGAAATATGGAAAGTTATTTTACATTAGTAATGGGTGGATCTAGAATGTTCAAAATGAAGTCAATTGTTAATATGATTATAGCTACAATGTTCCTTGCAGAATTCAATAAACTATGTATGTTTGTAAGACCAATTTTTAAAGACTAAATACAGGAGTAAAATCATTTATGTAACCACTATAATTTCTGCCACTAAAATTACAAAATGAACATTAGCCACTGATGTCTGTGGATTTCCATCATCAGTTTTCTCAGGATCTTTCTTCATAAAACATAGTTTTGTTTTTTGTTTTTGGTCTCAGGGATCAAACTCACAACCATGCTTACCAGGCAAGTACTTGAGCCGCTGAGCTAAATCCCTGGCCCAAAACATAGTTCTTACTTCTTCATGAATTGGTGCCTGTTCATAAAGAGAGGGAAGTAGTATTCATTTCTAGTTCTATTTATTTCCTTGCAGAGTGTAAAAATGTGTACTTTTTTGGATTCTCCAAACCCAGAGAGAATAAGGCCAGCAATCCATCAGAAATTATTTTTAAATAAAGTAATTCACTTTATGAGGTTTTCACAGAAGTTTATGTTTATTAGTCAAAGGCCTATCAGCCTACAGTGTTGGAGAATTGAAGTTATATTTATCATTAATTTTTTATCAAACAGTTTAGGAGAATTAGCACATATTTTCAGTACCTAAAGATTGTTTTGTGATACCTTAAAATTTGTTTGTCTTTTAAAATTTCAGTATTTTCACACCTTTCTTCTTCATCTTTGTTTTTCTCTAAGTGAATCACTATACCCACCCCCTACACCCCATGTAAATTCACCTGGTCTCTTCTCTTAGAAACTAACTCTCTTGGTAGGTCTTTAAGAATGGAACAGATAAAGAGAGAAGTAACAATGATTAGGTATTTGATACGTCCAGCTGCTTCTGCATATCTGTACACAGTAGGGGAAAAACTAAAACAATATACATCAGTTTGGGCATTAAGCATAACCTGTCACCTCTGCCTAATGATTTTAAAGCCTGGACTTGGCTTAATTGGCAAGGTAATAAAGGAGAGAATGCTCTGTTTTGAACACAATCACTCTAAATAGTTTTTCCTGTGTATTTCTCTCTTTGATGTTGCTTTTTCTACTCGGGATTTTTTTTTTTTTTGACACATTCCCCAAAGTGACAGGATAATGTACTTGAGAGCTCATGTTCCAGTTAATAGGCTACCGAATAGGGCTCTTTAAGTAGGGATTTTAGCTTTTGCCTTTGATAATGATTATGGTTTCCCAGTACCAAAAGCAAGCAAGCAAACAAACAAAAACTTCCCCACTGCCATTCTTAGGTATTTAAAAAGATAAACATATCTTCTGTATATTTTGAATAGCACCAATAACTTCTTACCTTTCATCTTACATTTATTATAATTCCTGCATGTAATACTCACATACTTCCACCACAAATTCTGAACCTGAGTTTAAGATACTCATTTTCAACAGAGAATTGAGTTGAAGGCATTTTTAGAAACACTTCTTAAAAGATTTCTTAGAGAAAAATTACATACTGGAAAAAATTAGTACCATTACAAGTTCATGTTCTTAACTTTGCTGGCAAGTCTCTATCCTAGTCTCTGTGGGAGGTCTTCTTTGCCTCATCCAGCCCCCCCCTGCTTGGCCAACCCTTCCTCCCTTCCCCTTTCCTTTCCTTTTTCTTCCTTTCCCTTTCCTCTCCCCTCTTCTTTCTTTTGGTGAAAGATGGTCTTGCTACATTGGCTTGGTCACCAACTTATGAGCTTAGGTGATTTTCTTGCCTCATCCTTTCAAGTAGCTCGTGTCACTACTCCCAGCTGCAGGAGCTCTGAAACATCTTTCTCTCACCTGCTGACCAAGTTCCCCACCCTTTCATTCTCACAAGATTATTCTACCTCCCATTTTCTCAGAGAAAAGAAACCATAAGATGGAAACTTGCTCAGATTATTTTCAACAAGTCTCCTAACTTGCTTCATTTATACCCATTCCTTTCCTTCACTTTTTTTCACAATAGAAAAGGTGATCATCTTGTCCCAGGCTCTGGATATCCCATTCCTGCTTTTTAGGACTTTTGCTTTTTCATCTGTGACTTTTTCACTTTGACTTTTGGGCATTTTCCAGTCTTTTATATATTAGAAGAAAAGAAATAAAACTTGTAGCAAGTTGTTCCTCATTCTGTTTCTTGCTTCTCTTTCACAGACAATGGCTGATGAAAAGATTTTCTCTCCCCAGTTTCTTACTTTGTGCTTCTTCTTTATTCTTCAACCAACTGTAATATTTTATCTCAACTAAAAATACCAGTTTCTGATGCGGTGTCCAGGGAGAGAAAAGTCAGACAGTGCCTCCTGTGAGCCTACTGGCGTGCAGGCTGAGAATCAGTCCCCTCCCTGCCATAAGCAACCAACTGGTTCAGAGGATAGGCTGAGTTGTTAGCAACTGAGGTACAAAAAGCAACTAAATGCTTGTATTGTTTGGTTGATTTTGCAGGGCTGGGGCCAGCAGACAGCATCTATTGGGAGGATGACAGTATGCAATATAGCAAATATGGGGAATTTCCTTCTAGTCTTTGAAATCCAGTATTTTTCTGTTTTGTTCCAATTAATTGTTTTGCTTTATTCAATGTTCTGTTTCAATTGGTTTTATTCTGTTTTATTTTGATTTGATTTTGCTATATCTGATGGAATGGACAACTATGGTGAAGAAAACAAGATATACTATGGTAGCCATTGCATTGTTGTTTTCCTAGTATCCTGTTTCAAAGTTCCATACCAATTTCACTGCTTTGTTTTGATTAGATTTGTTTTGTTTTGTTAGATTTTATTATCTTTAAAATAAAAAGTAAAAAAAAAATACCAGTTTTTAAGGTCATCAACCACCACTTTGTTTCTCAGTGTGCTGAGTACTTTTTGGGCATTATCTGACTTGATCTCTGTTCAACAAGTGATAGTTTAATACTTCTCTTTGGGTAAGCTTCTTTTCTTTGGATTTGATGGATATCATTGTTTCTTGGTGGCTCTTCACTGGCCATTCTGCCTCAGTTTCTTAGAGGCTTCTTACCTGTTCATTTGGTGAAAAAAATACAAGTGGCCAATAAATACATGGAAAAAAATGTTCAACATTGCTGGCTATTAGAGAAATGAAAAGTGAAACAACACTAATATTTCATTTTACTCCAGAAAGAAAAGCTAGCATCAAGAAGTCAAATAACATGCTGGTGAGGCTGCAGTGGAAAAAAAACCCCTCCCACCATGCTGGTGGGAATGTAAACTAGTACAACCATTGTGGAAATCAGTATGCAGATTTCTTGAAAAACAATATAAATTCCATTTGGACCAGCTATTCTCCCTCAAGGTACCTTCTCAAAGGAGTGAAAGACATCATATTACAGCAACACATGCATACCAATGTGTATAGTTGCATAATTTATAACTAAATCTTGGAAGCAGCCTGTATGTCCAGTAACAGAGAATAAAGAAAATGTGGCATCTATACATAATACAACACTATTCTACTATACAGAAGGATAAATTTGAGGCATTTGTAGGAAAAAGGGTGCACCTTGAAAACATGTTAAGTGAAATAGAAAATCTGCCACACTAATTTAATATCATGGTTCATCTCATAGGAAAAATCCAAAGTAGGCTATATGGAGCAAAGTACAAGCCTGATAAAAGGAAATATAGATGTTTTGCAAATGGAAAGGAGACCAACGATAGTGGGTGGAGATGGAAAGGGATTATAAAAGATTTAAGATGTGTCATTTACATGTGTTAACTACCCACAATGAATGTAATCATTGTGTCACAAACATGACCTAAAAGAAGAAAAAAGAAAAAGAAAATGGGAGAATGGAATCTAGAGATGCAGGGAGGGAGAGGAGAGGAAGGGGAATAAAAAGAATGAAGATATGTACATGTACCCACTCCCTAAGATAAATAAAATTTACAAATCATATTTATAAAGTATCTGTAAAGTACGTACAAGGCAGTAAACTAGAGACTGAAGACAGAATTTGATGCAAAATCTGAACTCTTCTCCAGAAAAATGAACTCCCAAGCATCCTCTCAGTGTTTAGCATACATTAGCAAGCATCACAGAATGTCCAATATTTGATTACCACTCAGTTAAATTTTGCTTCAAACCAGGTCTGGTCACACATACCTATAATCCCAGCACTTGGGAGGCTGAAGCAGGAGGAAGGCTGAACATTTGAGCCAGATTGGGATTCGCTGAGTTAAAGGCCAGCCTCAATTACATAGCAAGACATCATTCTAAAAATCAAAAAACAAAACAAAAACAAAACAAAACAACAAAAAAAACTGCTTTAGGGCCTCCAAACTATTTTGTTAGATTTTATAGGAACACTGAAAAACAAAACATTACCTTGAAGAGCTTCAATATAAAGAAGAAAATCCATGGAAAGTGAGAATGAAGATGTTTTTCCTAGAAGAGAGACTTGGCAAACATTGGAAACTTTCTTTCAGATACTAAAGACTGGGCTGGGGTGTAGGGCAGTTACCTAGTGTGTGCAAAGGCCTGAGTTTGACCTCCAGGACCACTAAATAAATAGTAAAAAAAAAAAAATTAAAATTGAGGCTACTAAATCAATTCTCAAGGTTAAGATTCAGGAAAGAGAATTAACCTATCACTAAAAAGAGATAATGAGGGTCATAGAGGTGATATATTTACTTTGTGATTAGACTGAATGGGGTTCTTGCTTCTACTAGCATCCACAGGAGATTATCTTCAGAGACATGGGGCTTCTTTGGAGAATGAGGTTGAATACTTCCTTACGTGGTGAGTTTATTTCTAGGGAGAATACACAGAAACTGTCCTGGTGTTGATATTTTGTGGTCGCAACTAATAAATCATTTGCTTTCTGGACATTTTCTCTTTATACCACCCAGACTTTACCATTCTTGCAAAATGAGTGGGTGCTAAGAGCCAGCTCTGTCTTATATAACAGATTTATATTAATCTTATACAAAGATTTAAAGAATCTTCTAGTTAGAGATTACATAATTGGGCTCCTTTGGTAACCGGGAACACTAGGGGAGACAATGGTGAAATCCATGTTTCTTTTAGTGCTGTTTCACAGGAGATAAACTTTCCCAGAGTGTGTGTGTGTGTGTGTGTGTGTGTGTATGTGTGTTTTATACAGTGAATACATACTGGGTCCCTACTTTAGGCTCAAGGCTGTGCATATAAATGATGAATAAAAATAGATAATACCCTGCTTATAAGGCTTATGGGTCTGTGTAATGAATCACCAGCAACCAGATAATCACAAACAATAAAAACGCAAATGTAATCAGTATTACATGTAGAAGAATTAGGTTCTATGATTATCTATAACAAGAGAATTTTATTGTGTTAGGGAGCCCAGGAAGTCTTAAAAATGATGCTCTACCTCTGAATTACTTTCCCAACCCTCTATCATACTTTGTGTTACAGGTGGAGGGCAGGGTGAAGTATGTAATTATGACTTGAACATAAAGCTGTAACAATATGGCTAAGGCAGATCCAGGCATCCCATCCAGAGCTGGCAACATTTGATCTATTGTTAGAAAACTCCAAGGAACCTTCTATGACCAAATTCTGATCATGTGCCCGTTTCCAAACAAAGCAATGTGTAGCTTCCTCCCTTTCCAAACTTCAAGTTGGCAGAAATGGTATGTCTGGTTTGTTCACGTGTATAAGTATACTATGGTAGGACTATCACAGTGGGGAAGGCCCAGGTATCCTGCTCATCCTGTTTTGTTGAGAATACTAAGTTCTATGGTAAAATATTTATTAGAATCCCCATTGAGGTAACAAATTAAAGGCATGTCATTTGAGCCTGGCTATGTGCTCTAGTTCTAAGCTAATATTGTCTGATTCATATATCTGTGAAGTTGTTCTGATGTCCCCATATTTTGGGAGAGTGACTTTTATCGTCCCCCTAAAATGTAGACTAGAATCACAATTGAATGACTTTGTCTGCGAAAGCACACATGAGATGTGAGTTGAACTGGATGCATGACTGGAAAATACAGCTAAAGATGAGCCAATTCCAGCTTCCAATAGAAATTATGTTTTATTAGGCACTGAGGTTTGAAGGAGTCCTTTTGCAGGGAACCTACAAATGCTATCTGTCTCTATCTTGTTTTATAATTAGTGGGATAAAGCACATAACTATAATGTTATGAGCCTGAATTCATTTGTTGACAAAAGTAAATGTACCAGTTGAGTGATACTTTTAGACTTCTCCAGAGATCTTATTAGGGGCAAAGAAAAGTTGTATCCATCTACTAGAATGCTTTCTCCCATCCTATCTTCATTGCTTACATGGCCATATCTGTGCTAGAGTCATTTTAAGATTCTAGGTAGTCATCATTGTTTGAAGCCAGCATTTACATCCAACCTTTTTGTTATCAGAACCTTAGTTTTGTTTGCAATGACAGTGTGTCAACCTGGGGCCACGAGTCACGACTGGTGTGTGTCAAGCATGACACCTTGTTTCTCTTTGTGAGACCCCCATTAGCCTCCTTGCAACAGTGGATGTCCCATGCTCCAGTTCTAGCTAATAAGACAGAGGACGATATGTTCTGCAGACTTCGGAAAGATGACAGATGTAGTGGGAAGCAACCCTCTCCCTTTTTTCAATGTATATTTTTCTTTCAGCTCTTCCTGCCTTAAACATGGACATGTTATCTTGGCTGCAGCATCTGTCTTAGTAACTTTCTTTGCCACTATTTAAAGGAGGAAATGTTTCATTAGGCTGTTTCAGTTCATGATTAACTAGCTCCAAAGAAGAAATAGCATGGCAAAGGGGCATAGCAGAGGACACGCACCTCTCTAATCCTCTTACTAGGGGTAAAGAAAAGTAGTTCCCATCTACTTGAGTGCTTTTCCCCATCCTACCTATTGTGGTCTTTTTCCTATCCTTGTCGTGGTCCAGGAAGTTTATATTTGTAATCTCATGGAACCATTATTGGAATCCTGGTGAGTTAATTTTAATCTACCACCTCCAGTGCAACTTACAGCAAGAAAAAAGATACTAAGATATATTTACAGTTATGGGCA
>RJWT010028837.1:0-15101 GCA_004365215.1 Cuniculus paca | reverse complement strand
ATATTGCAATCTTTTAGGGCTTTGACAGCAAATGAATACAACCACTTGGTTGATTCTAAAGCATACTAAAAGGAATAAGAAGATATGGAATTTATCTGTTAAATTTGAACATTAGCATGACAAAATAGAAGCCCATTTGTTTAAATAAATTGTATAGGGATACATAGACGATTGAGAAAATGCATGAGATTTCTAAAAATTGATAGCTTCTTTTCTTTAATCATTTTATTTTAATTTAAAGAGAGTAAAACCCAACAAAACAAAACAGAATAAATACAATCAAAACACAGCAGTGGAATTGATACAGAACATCAAAGCAGGGTAATAGGGAAACAACATTGGCTGCTATAGTATATATTATCTTCACAGTAGTTTTCCATTCCACCAGCTATGGTAAAATCAGACCAAAACAAAACAGAATAAAACCAAGCAAAACAGAATATTGAGTAAAGCAAAAAAAATTAATAAGAATAAAACAAAACAGTGAGAACAATATTAGACTTCAAAAACAAGACAGAAAAAAAACCCATATTTGCCATATTGCATACTGTTATCTTCCCTATACATACTCAGACTGTCAGCCCCATGCCTGCAAATTCAGCCAAACAATATAGTCCTTCAGTTGCTTTTTGTTTGTTTGTTTCACATTTCTTATTTTTATTTCAACATTTAAAATATTCACAGGTGGAGAAATATATTCATTGGAATCTCCATGGAAGATGTGCTGAACAAAACATGAGCATTCCACAATTACAGAATTACATATTTGTGATTATGTGCATCTTTACACTACAGTTTATGTGGGAAAGCACCTTTAAAAAAACTTTTGAGTGTAATACTGTACTAATTTCCATAAAAAGTGAACCACAAAGAATGCCAAGAAATATACCCAAGTATTAGTCAGTTTTTTAAAATTTCAGTCTTCTATAGTACTCTGCTAATACATCTGTCAGGAAAACTTCCATAATTAATATTCTTTTTTCCCCCTCAGTCGGCAAACCAGGATGTACTTTCGTTTTTCCCCCAAGTCTGTTTCTATGCATGTAGAATTATGTAGGTTAGATTGATCACAGCATCTTGACTAGATAATGAGGTAGGAGTATTCTTCAAATGAAGTTTTTAGGCATTATGAAACAAAAGCAAACAAAACTAATCAAATTATAATGTCTTTTTCAGTGGTTCTTTGAATAAAATGCCAAGAATACTGGAAATCGGTCAAATACTGCTCAGACTTTAGAGACAAAGAGGAAAATCCCATTAAAAAGCCCTGCTATTGAGTGTATTAATGGGCAAAACCTGAGTATTGTCATCAATTAAGTTTCTTCCTGGGACAAATCTTACTAAGGAGATAAAAGTTTAAACAGAAATGAATTACTCTATCCATTTTTTCTCATACAAGTTAGTTTCCTTTCTTTTAAACCAGTTCTTGTCTTTGTAAGTATACATAGATTAAAAATTTTGGTATATCATATCTAGTAACATAAAATGAACTTAGGATCACTTTACCAAACTGCTACAGAAAATATTCCTGATATGAAGGGTTTATTAGGCTAAACAGATAATAAATGTCGAGGTAATAAGCTGCAGCACCATCTGTGCATAGGCAGATTATTTCAAAATGCATACATCTCAAAATTCATATAAACCTAGGAAATGTACCCATTCTCTTAATCCATACCAAAATGAAAATTCTGTGTCCTTTCTGTGTGCCAAAAACAAAGACTACTTTACAAAAATATCCAATTGATAGGACATATATGTTCCCAAAGTGGGAGTATCAATGATGTACTAAAATACGTATGGTATTTTGAGCACTGTCACTGACAATTTTATGATGAATACACTACCAGAAAGGAGATATCCTATTTTACCAACTTGCACCTATTAGGTGTTGTATAAAATACACAAAAACTCATCTAAAGGATTTAAAATACAGCAGATTTAGCCAACAGAAATGGGCAAAAAAAGTAACTCTCAGTTTATGTGTCTTGGTAGCTGGTTTTAAAATGAAGTACTTGACAATTTTACTACAAAAGTTTTAAACATAGGAATCAATCTGGCAATGGAATAGTGCAATTCTCTGATATGGCATCCCTTAATGGCAGTGATCATTTGAGATTTTCTCTCATAATACTGAGATTTGTCAATAATTTTTATATATCTTTAAACCTTTTATTACTCTTCTACCTCTAGTTATGTCCCATCAGTGTGATCAAAATCTCAAAATAACCTATGTGTATCATTTAGTTTGAAGAAAATTCTTTCCTCTTCATATGCCAGCCTCCTTAATTTTAGTCAGTTTACATTCTTTTCCTAAGGTACACCATGCCCTATTTATTGCTGAAAGCCCCTGTAATCTGTCCCTCAATCCACCTGTTTCATCATTATGGTAAAAATGAAAACTGCTTTTAGTGCATTAAAACAAAGTAATATCAAGTCTAGAAAGCCACTGTTCAGGAGATGAGCTGCAAAATAACCAACTCTATTGAATCAAAAGCCAAAAAAAACTGAATATATGTTCTTACCCACATTACCTACTACAAGAGTAAAGCTCAGCAATATCTCTTGCTACATATAACTCTCACTTGATTTTATAAAATAAAATGTTAGGCAAGTAAGCTTTCACATGTTTATTAAATCCTAGTCTAGTTTAACAATATCTGATTTTATAGACATCATCCCATGGTAAACAGGTTTACCAAGTGAAAGCTATTCAGACATCTAAGTCCTTACTTTCTGTGGACTAAGCAGTAAGATAACTACACAAAACACTGTGGATAACGACATACACTTGCTCAGAGTTTTCATATAAGACATATTATCAAACTACACCTGATAATAATATTCAATGCAGTAGTTACTGACTGTAGTTTTTACATAATTAAATTGTAAGTACCTTGCTGAGGATAACATTTTGACAGTTTCACTCAACTTTCCAAATTAGCATAATATATTTAAGGAAAAGAATATAGGATGAAATGAAAATTGAACATGAAGACATTGTTATAAAAGGAAAATGAAGGAAAAGCAAGTCAAACATTGAGATGGAAGTGTTAAATTTACACAGCTGGATGAAAGGGAAGAGATTATGGATTTCACAAATCAAAAGTTTAAAAACTCAATGCAACACAAATCCTCTTTAAAAGTTGAGTTAAAACTTGTATGCCTACAAGATTGTTACTTTGGGCCTTAAACAGCACTTAATCTTTTGATCAAAAAAGGTCACAACAGTTAAATGATTGGTATTACTTGATTTTATTTTACACTAGGTGGTGGGCACAAAGCAATCCTCCTTAATAAGGTTGACAATTAGCTTCACTCAGAACATTTTTAATAATGTACATTTTAAAAAAGTATTCATCTTACAAATTGTTTTGCAACTCAAATAAACAACAGCTTGGAAAACATTTAGAAAACAAAAGCCAATGTAAAAAGGCAATAAAACAACTGGAACAGGACAGGTTTTTATGGCTTAGATTCTATTTCTTACTGCATCATCAATGTCAGAAATCTCCTCCTTCGGCTTGCTCCACTGCTCTGGATTTAAAGCAATACCTTTCTTCCTGGTTTCATTTCACCTTCTGGACCTGTCCAATATTCTCTAATATCAATTAGAACTGTCCCTTTAAAATCCCAAACACTGACATGCCTCATTTTTCCAATCTGAAACATGTTATCATCCCTGCTTTTTCCTCTTTAATTTTTTGTCAACTTCACTGTCAGAATCGCTGCCCAAAGAGCTTGAAGAAACAAGTTCCTTTGATGTAGGCATTGCTGCTCTGCCACAGTCCTCAGCCTCGCGCTCACTTGCTACTTCAGTTGCTTTTTGTACCTCAGTTGCTATCAGTTCAGGTTGACCTCCAAACCAGCTGGTGGCTTACAGGCTGAGAGGGTTTGGATATTTTCAGCCTGCACCCCTGTAGGCTTACAGGAGGCACTGAATTTTCTCTTCCTGGGCTCTGCATGATCTGCACAGCTTATCAGAAAGTCTGGCTAGTTGGATCCTTGATCAGCTCCTCCCAGTCCCAGCATGGCCAATTCTTGGGAGTTGCTCTCTGACTTCTTTCTCTTCCTAGGCCCCACATGGTCTGCCTCTAAAAATTGATATTTTCACGTGGCAAAGAGTGATCAAATATTAGCAATCTAATACGGGCAGTATCAATTCATACCTGTGTGAATAGGTAAAATGCTTCTTTCTTTTCTATATATATGTATTTCTTACCGTTCTCAGTGTCTTTTAGAAAAACTTTAGGGTCTCATCAAATAGTACAGGAAACTCTCTTCATCTGAAAATCCTTCTTTCTCAAACACACACCATTGCATCCTCAGGATGAATGATACAATGTGAGTATCATTCATTATTTTATCATAGAGGATAATCCTATGTCAGTGGGACAAGATTTGAAAGTATATTTAAGACCATTATTTCATGCCCTACAGAGATGTAGTCTGTTTGACCAACAGAAGAGTTGCTTACTATTGAAGCTAGGGAAGGACATGAAGTTTTCTGTCTGTGGCATCAAAAGATGGTGTGACACCTGATACATGCATTTCCTGCAATCACTTAGTGACCTGGATGACAAACAGACCAGAGAGACAACTCCCACAGGGAACTGAATGAAATCCTACTGCTTACGAGTACATTCCCTGCCTTGGAAGTCCTTGTAATGAAAGGTAGTTCTCTTAATTGTCTGAGGTTATTAATCTTAAGGTTTCTTTGTCTTGCAAGCATTAAAGATACCTTCGTTGGTGAATTTCATAATCACTTTAAATCACTGTCATCTAATTAGGTCAATTGGAGAAATAATCATACTGAGGATACTTGGTACTATTTTTACCTCAGAAGTTAATACTTTGCTAGTATCCGTTCCCACGAGTCATGGAAGTCCACATTTTTTTGTTTCCAGGAGAACAAACTCTGAATAATAGCACTAAAATTCCAACCACATTATCAGGATGGAGCTATTTTTAAAATATGATAGTAGCTTTTTTGAACTTTTTTCTCATTCTCATCTCCTCCTCCAACTTGCTTTATGAAAAGAATTCACATCCCCCCAAAATTGTGAAAACTAGAGTCTCTCTATAGTCACTCCTTCAGGGAACCCAAGCAAAAAATATCTTTACAAATGAAATTATGTTGCAAGCATCACAGACTGGATAAAAAGCTGTTATGTTTGAATCTGTAATTAATGTACTTGATCATTACAATTCTGGTCATTCTAGCTAGTGATATTTTATTCACCATTCATATTTTCTTTTGAATAAACTACACACACATCCAAGAAAATGATACACTAGAAGAGAATCAATTCTAGTAATAAGCTTCCACAAAGCTACCTTCATGTCTCTGTTCCTCAGACTATAGATAAAGGGATTTATCATTTGAGGGACCACTGTATACATCACTGAAGTCACTGCAGCCTTTTTGGATGAATCAGTCAATAATGAGCTAATATACACCCACAAACCTGTCCCATAGAACAAGATGACAACTGACAGATGAGACCCACAGGTTGAAAAGGCTTTATATTTTCCTTCTGATGTTGGCATTCTCAAGATGGATGACACAATGTGAATGTAAGAGAACGTGATTCCAAACACAGGAACACCACCAAAGATGCAAGTTGCCACGTATATTACTACATTATCAATGAGAGTATCAGAGCAGGTGAGTCTGATGATCTGGGCAAGTTCACAGAAGAAGTGCGGGATTTTTGGGTCGATGCAGAAGAACAGTCGCAGCAACAAGAGACTGTGTAGAAGTCCATACATAATGCTAATAGACAAAGAGAATAGGCTCAGTAAAACACATACGCGCAGGTTCATGATGACTGTGTACCTAAGTGGATGGCAGATGGCCACATAGCGGTCATAGGCCATCACTGAGAGGAGACAACTTTCAAAATCACCAAAAACTAAGACTAAACAGACCTGGGTGAGGCAGCCTGTGTAAGAGATGCTCTGATCCTGTGTTTGGATGTTCAACAACATGTGTGGGACCGATGTCGTACTTAAGCATATGTCATTAAATGACAGGATAGAGAGAAAAAAGTACATAGGAGTGTGGAGATGGCAGGCACAGCTCACAGCAAGGATGATTATGAGGTTTCCAAAGATGGTGACTAGGTACATGAACAGGAACAGGCTGAAGATGAGGGGCTCCAGTTCTGGATCATCTGTTAGACCCAGGAGAAGGAATATGGAGACAGCTGTTCGGTTTCTGGCTTCCATGAGTTGATGATATGATCTGTAAGAAGTGGTGAAAAGACAATAAAATTCATAGAGTAACAGAAGCTACCTGCAATAGTGCACTGTGTCAGATTTTCATCTCATCGGTGTCCTAATCATTTGAATTTTGCTTTCACAATTGTGAATAAATATTTTTGTTTCTAACTCTTCCATTGAGAGGAATTTATTTATGGCAGTTCTAATAAGTTTCACAATAATAAACCTCCCTTCCTAGCACATACACAAGGAAAAAAGTAAAGGGAAAATTATAAAATATCATTTTTAGAAAGCCGATTTTTATCTGCAGGAGACAGGACGTATCCTTGAAAAAGTGAAAGACCAGGTCAAAGAGAGTTTAATGAGCATCAGTGGAAACATATAAGGTGTGATTTTAAAAATGCAGTAAATGTTTTAAACTTTAAAAATGTATTACAATGAAAAATGTATTTCCAGTAATTACCCTCAAAATATCCCTCACTTTAAACACACATCTTTTTCTTGAGTGTGTTTAATTCCACTGCCATAGCTGCCTTAGTGTTCTGTATTGATTCAAAATATTCATCTTTCATGGTCATTTTGAGTTTTGGCAAAACCAGAAGTTGTTCAGCTGCTCAAATGGAATGAGGACATAGCATAGTGTCTTTTTTCATGCCTGCCATTCTGTTGGATGGCATTTGTTAACAATATTCACCGTGGGGTGTTTTGTTTTTTGTTTTGTCATATCTAGTAAAGACACAAAAGAGGGCTTCTGCAAGTACTTCAGAAAGTACCGGGGGCAATGAGATAAATATCACATTTTCTTTAACTTTGATCTGTTGATGGATGTATAGGCCATTTCCAAGGCTTACCTGTTATGAATTGTGCTGTTATAAACATGGGTAGGCATGGATCACTGTCATATGATGACTTAAACTCTTTGGAAAGACAGCTAGAAGGGAAAAATCTGGGTTGAATGGAATTTTTAATTTTAGGTTTATGAAGAAACTACATACTGATTTCCATAATGGTTCTTCTAGTTTACATTCTCACTAACAATGTAACCTCATCAGAATTTCTTATTTGATTTCTTATGATCACCTTAAGACCATAATATTAAGGGAAGTGAGTCAGACACACAAATTTAAATGCTGTATGCTTTCTCTTGTATGAGAAGCCCAGAGTATAAATCAATTAAAGAGCAAAATAAAAATTATATTATGGCAGTCAGGGAGACAATTCTTTTCCAAACAGAGGGTGACCAAGAGATGGAAAAGGAGGAAAGCGTTGGAGGGCATGATAAAAGAATTAAGATATATTGTCCATATGCAACCATTCTACTTGAGAAATGTGATGATTATGGACTACATACATGTACTAATGACATTTTCATAATATTAAAAACCTAAAATAAGTATGTCTGAAGCAAGGGGAGTAATTTGAGGGGGATTGGTGGCAATATATCTTTTATTGTAAAGAGTTGTTAAAATTCAAACATTCACCATATATTCTGATCACATCTCATGTATAATATTGTATCAAGTTGGAAAGAGTTGACAGCAGAGTCACGGGGAAATGTTTCTCATTAACCTATACATGTCCTTTATTCTTTCCTCCCCAGAGTGAAAGTGTTAAGCCATCTACCCTCATTTCTAAAGTATTGATTAAGGGATTTCATGTTCCCTGTTTGGCTTTAAGATGGATGACTCTGAACATCATACCTGAATATTAAAGATGGATGATGTGTCTTCAGGAAATGCAGACAGACTAAATGTTTGAGTGGGATAGTGGGCATGACATATCATCAATGGAAGGAGGCTCAGGGGTTGCTTCCTCACTGGAGCAGGGAAGAATTGGGATTTTTTTCACTGGATGATCCCTCCAGACATTATACCCCTTGGGTGCTCAATATCCAAATGTCCTCACTAAACTATTTTTGCTATCATTCTAATCCCAATAGGTCATACCCTGAAAGGCCCAGTGGATGGAGATTAGTCATTCAGGATGAGTGATTTCCTAAACCTTGAGTCCCAGTGAGCCTGATTATTGTTTCCATTGTTCTCACTTTTCTTCATTCAGGGACGTCGTCTCAACAGAACACATAACACCTTCCTAATAGGATGCAGTGTTACTTTTCATTTGCAAATGAAAATTACTCTCTATCTCCTTCATGGTATCTAGAAGCCTAGTTATTATATTAGATGTGAAGACTTGGTCTAAATATGTGGGTATAAACAATGTAAATGCATATGTGAGCTAAGTATTAGAAAGAAACCCTCACAGGTGCCTTTCCTTATACAACACTGATGTTCACTAAAACAATTTTTTCTTATAATTAGCACAGAAAATTCTACTCTACTTTTTATGATCTCTGTGATCAAAAATTCTGTATAATTTGATAAAGACAATATTTTGTCAAAATAGTGCTCTCACATGAAGAGACTTTGAACTGAATTTCTGTTTCTTCACTTTTAATTGAGGTGTTAATTCCATCACTACATCCCTAGAAGCCAGCATAGTGCAGATGTGCCTATTGCTCTGCACATGTGGTCAATTTTGACCTTTAATTCACAGGTGAAGATGCTGTCCCATGTTAGTGCTTCTTTTACCATATTTTAGATTTAAGGACTACAAAATTTTCATACATTTATCATCTTAATTAACAACATGTTTTGTTTTTACATGACTTTTTACTGCATTTTTAAAGTTTATGACAAGATGTATTATTTGAGGTTTATGACAAAATGGCCTCACATCATCCTTTCAAATTTTTTATTAGTACTTATTTGAAACACATATCTTTCCATTCCTTATGTAAAGTTGATACATGTACATAACTCATGTTAATTCCTTTTTTATCCTCTTTTGCTTCCCACTCTCTATCTTTCCCACTTCAGAAAGATGTGCCTCCCTATATCCTATTATCTTTTATTTTGCTCTTTATTTATGATTTCAGTTTTTGTATAAGAGAAACTTTAGAAAATTTAAGCTTGATTGTCTGATTTATTTTGTTAACATTTTCATGTCAAGGTGAATCCACTTTCCTACAAATGACTCATTTATCTTTCTTGATGACTATCTTTCCTCACCATCTAAATCCAACTCAGTTTAACATTAAAAATAATATATGAGGAGTAAAAAGTCACTGGACATGTAAAGCAAAGTAATTTTTTGTGCAATGTAAAGAAACAATAACATTATAAACAGATAAATTTCCACAGATAGCAAAAAAGGAATTCAAACATACCATGGTAAGTGAACAAAATACAAGTGGCCCTATGATTCCTCTCCATACACAACAAAATAGTTTCTCTTTCAGTATAAGGAGGATCAAATGTCCTGGGCGGCAATTGGCTGCCAGGGCAAAGACAGAGCTTTTTTATTTGAGAAATATGGATGAAATCAAAAGTACAGCATAGTCTGGTCCCATGAATGTGGATTTCAAATACCAGATAGTTTCACAAAACATAAGAAGGAAGAATTTAACCTAGCTCACTATGCCTAGGATAATGGATACTTGCTATTTTCCACATCATTAAGTGGAAGATGTCAGTAAACAATGTAGTATATATTGTTATAATATATCTGGTTGACCAAAACAGGACTCTAGAATGTTCTGAAGGAAATTCTAAGGAAGACTATAATTCCATGAACACCAATATAAGGAACCCACCTGGCAAGGCAAGTGATTAAATAGAGGGAAAAGTCAGGGAACTAACAAAAGAAAAATAATTTGATGGAGACAAGTCAATATATACTAGTTATAACCACCAATGTAAATGGCCTCAATTCACCAAATCAAAAGGAGCACACCGGCAAAATGGATCAAGAACAAGATCCAACAATATATTTCATACAAGAAACATTTAACTTAAAAAGAAATTCATAGACTGAAAGTTAAAGAATAAAAAACAATACTTCATGCAACAGGAACCAAACAAAAAGCAGGGGTGCCTTTTCTATCTGCAGAAAAAGTGAATTTAAAACCAAGAATGAATAAGGGAGACAAAGAAGGTCACTACATACTTAACACTACAAGAGGAAGAGGTTATATATATTATATAAATAACATATATAATACAGGAAAGACAGTCATCATTTGATACATATATATCAAATGCAGGTGCGCTTAACTATACAAAACAAGCATTAACAGACAAGAAAAATCAAATACTCACTAACACAATTATAGTGGATGACCTCAAAACCCCACTGTCACAAATAAACGCACGACCTAGACAAAAGGTCTCTGGTCTCCAACTCAAGCAGAGCATGTCCAGGAGAGGTAAACACAGAAGACATCTGGAGTCACACACCTGAAGTTTCTGAAGTGATGGCAACTGAACTAAAGAAACAACTTTGTGAGGCTATAAAAGAAATAAGAACAGAAATAATATCTCAGGTAAAAGAAAAAAATGAAAAATGTAATAAAAGAATTGCTAAGCATCTCTAAAGAAGACATAGATTTTTAAAAAAGGAGCATAGGAAAATACAAGAGAGATTTAGAATGCATGAAGCACATTCAAAGAGATATCCAGGATATTAAAAACTCCATTGAAAGTTGGCAAAATTGCTTTTAAGAAACAGAAGATAGACTTTAAGACTCTGAGGACAGGTTTGCAGCTAGAGATTGTGAAAGGAAAGGTCTTTTAAAAATAACAAGGAACCAGGAAGTAACTGTTCAATGGCTACAGACAACTCAAAGAAACATAATTTAAGGATAATATGTGTCAGTAAAAAGCAGGGGTCAAAGGAAATGACATTAAAGCCTATTTACAGAAATAATAGCAGAAAACATCCCAAGCATGGGAAAAGGAAGTGACATTCAGATAAATGAGGCATATAGAACTCCAGTTAGCCATAACCAAAATAAACTGACACAAAGACACATAATAATCAAGATTCCAGAAATTGACCACGAGGACAGAATATTGAAAGCTGTTAGAGAAAAGAAAAAGAACACCTATAAAGGAAAACCCATCTGAATCATGACAGACTTCCCAATACAAACCATCAAGTCAAGAAGAGGCTGGAGTGAAGTATTGCAAGTTCTGAAAGAAAACAACTTCCAACCCAGATTGATGTACCCTGCAAAACTTTCTTTCAAAATTAATGGAGAAACAAGCTGCTTCCATGACAAAGAACAACTGAAGGAATTCATGACCACAAAACCAATCCTACAAAGAATACTGAAGGACATTCTAGAAAGAGATAAAAATGACCACGCTTCCAGGAACAGCAGCAGATGGGGATCACCAAGCAGGGCAGATAATTGAATAGAGGGGAAAAATAGGAAGCCAATGACAGGAAAACAGCATGGCGGAGACAATGCAGTGCATGTTGGCCATAACCTTTAATGTATATGACCTCAATTAACCAATAAACACAAACACAGGCAGAGTGGATCAGGAGATAGGCTCCACCAATATGCTTTATACAAGAAACACATTTAACTCAAAAGGAAATTCATAGACTAAAAGTCAAAGAAGAGAAAACAATGCTCTGTGTGACAGAGAACCAGAAAAAAGCAGGGGTAGTTTGCCCATCAACTGTGGAATGGAAAAGAAAGACATGGCATTTTTATATGAAGGAAAGCTACTCAGGTATAAAAAAGATAACCTCAAGACCCTTGTGCTTAAATGGATACAACTTGAGTTCATGCTCATGGGTGAAATTGTTCAGAGTCATGTGAGTGAACATTGTGTTGTGTCCCTAATATAAAAAACCAAAGGAGTTAGTGGAATCCAAAGTGCACAATGGATATCATGAAAGGGAAAGGAGAGGAATGTCTAAAGAGGGAAAGCAGTGTCCATTGTTAATCTATTATTGTGGTTTGAAACCTATATCATTTTCATTGGTCTATTTACTTTGGTTTTGTTTTGTTCTGTTTTGTTTGATTTTATTATATTTAATGGGATGGACAGTTATTTCAAAGATAACAAAATATATTATGGTAGCCATTATTGAATTCCTATTACCTTGTTTTGAAGCCCTGCATTGCTTTCATTGTTTTGTTTTCATTGGTTTTATTCAGTTTCTTTTTGTTTGATTTTATTATGCCTGATGGTATGTTCAATTATTTTGAAGACAACGAGAGGCATTGTGGTAGCCATTATTGATTTCCTTTTATCTTGTTTTGAAGTCCTGTACCATGTTCATTGTTTTGCTTTGATTGACTGTTTCTGTTTTTTTTTTTTGTTTTATTCTTTTCACAATAAAAAAATCAGTAGAATTTCTGTAAATGAGTGACACTCATTAAGAGAGAAATCAGGGAAACCACACCTATAACAATAGCATCCAATCCAGGTGTGGTGGCTCATGCATGTAATCCCAGCACTTGGGAGGCTGAGACAAGTGGATCATTGTGAGTTAGAGACCAGCCTGGGCTACAAAGTGAGCCCAAGGCCAGCCTGAATGGCATCGTGAGACCCTGTTTCAAAAACACCAAGGCCGGGAATCTAGCTCAGTGGCCTAAGAGCCTGCCTGGCAAGTGCAAGGTCATGCGTTCAATCCCCAGTGCCGCAAAAAAAAAAAACCATCCAAAAAATGAAATATTTAGGAATCAATCTAAAAAAGGAAGTTAAAAATTTATACATTGAAAACTACAGTATTGTGAAATGAAATAGAAAAGGAAATCAGAAAATGGGAAGATATCCCCTGCTGTAGGATAGGAAGAAAAATAGAGAGAATGACCATAGTCCAAAATTGTTATGCAGACTTAATCCAATCCTGATCAAAATACTGGTGCCATATCTCATGGAACTGGAGAAAACAACCCTAAAATTCATTTGGAACCGGAAGAGAACCAGAACAGAATAAACAATTTAGGTAACAAACACAAGGCAGGAGGTATCACAATTCCTGAATTTACAAAGCTAGTGTGATTTTTTTAAAAAATAGCATAGTACTGGCAAAGAAAAAGAAACCTAGTGAGAGCCCAAACCCAGTGAAACAGATTAGAAGCTCATAAACAACTCCAACCATTCTCAGTCACCTCATCTTTGACAAAGGAGCTAAACACCCTCACTGGAAGGAGAATACCCTCTTTAATAAATGGTTCTAGAAATACTGACTTTCCACAGGTCAAAGACTAAAATTTATACCCATTTCTCACCATGCACTAAACTAAAATTGATAAGGATCAAAAAATATAAAAATTAACACAGAAACACTAAATCTGCTGGAACTTAAAATAGGTAGAACTCTTGAAGACATAGGTGTAGGCAAGACTACATGAAGAAAATCCTGACCATATGGCAAATACCACAAAGAATCAACAACTGGTTTCTCATCTTACTAAAAATGATTGCACAGCAAAAGAAGCCACCAACAGAATGAAAAGTATACCCACAATGTGGGGAAAAATTTTAGCTAGTTCCTCAGACAAAGGGCTACTATCTAGAAAATATTATGAGCTCAAAAAAATCAGACCCACCCCAATCAAAAAACCCAATCCACAAGTGGGCATCTGAAATGAATACACACTTCTCAGAGAAGCACCACGGGCAAATAAATATATGAAAAATGTTTAACATCACTGGTTAGTCAAGAGACGTAAATTAAAACAATACTAAGATTCAGTCTCACTCCAGAAACAATAGCTATTATGAAGAAACCAACTAATGACAAATGCTGGCAAGACTGAGGTGCAAAAGGAACTCTTATCCACTATTGATAGGAGTGTAGACTGGTGCAACCACTGTGGAAATCAGTGTGGAGAATCCTCAAGAAACTAAAACTAGAGGTTTCATTTGAACCTGCTCTTCCCCTTCTTAATATCTTCCCAAAACAATGAAAAGTATCATACCACAGCAATATATATACACACCCAAGTTTATAGCAGCACAATTCATAACAGTCCAAATGCCCATCAGTGGCTGAATGCATAAAGAAAATGTAACATTTTTATATAATGGAGTACTAGTAGACCATAAAGAAGGATAAACTTGAGACATTTTCAGGTAAGTGGATGCACCTTGAGACCGTACTCTGAAGTGAAATAAATCAGACACACATGGGTAAATATCACATTGTTTCTCTTTTGTAAGAAACAAAAAGTGTAAATAAGGAACAAAATGTGTAACATGTACTGTGAAATAGGAAGAAAATGTTCAAATGAGAAGGAGAACTTGAGAGGGTGGAGGACAAAAAGGGAAGAAGAAAGAGCAAAAAAGGAAAATATAGACACAAAACTTTTATGAATAAGGTAAGAGAAGTTGAAGGGAGGGGAGAAGAATGGGAAAATAAGAGGAATCAAGATATACCATGTACAGGCACAAATCTATGATGAATGGGATTATGTACATCTAAAATTCATCAATAAAATTAACTAAATAAAATTAAATGTATCATTAAAATTAATAACAATAATAATAATATATCTGACTGGAATGACCTCAGAAAAGTGCAGTAACAAGACTTGGGAAGATTGAGTCCAGAGACATTCTTTGACAAGTTTTGGCTAAAGAGAAACAATGAATCTCCATCTTCAGCAGTAGGAGAATTCTAGAGAGGCTTTTAAAATATATCAATGGAGGCCATTCCAGACCTGGTAGGGTCATGCCCAGTGACCCCTAGCAGCTCGGAACCTAGGCTCACCACGTGAGGTGAGCTGAAGGCCTGCACATCATACTCCACATAGCCATGTAGCCTTAGTGTGCTGCTTGGAACCCCACAAGGCCCTTCCCAGTAACCCCAAGCAGACAGGGAGCCTTGCTGTGCCACTCCGGACCTGGTAAGGCACTGACCAGTGATGCTAAGCAGCCAGGGAACTGAGGTTCACTGCATGGGGCAAGCTGAAGGCCTGCAGAGCATACTCTACCTAAGCATGCTGCCTTACTGCACTGCTTGGAACCTTGTAAGGCCCTATCCAGTGGCACCAAGCAGCCAGGGAATCT